>JAZHYW010031643.1:0-49667 GCA_037355805.1 Ixodes ricinus
ATAGTCTCAGCTCATGGGAGTGCGGAAACGAAATGACGTGAGCGCGAGCTCTCTGCCCTCTGTTTATAAGTCGGCAAGCGCGAAGCGCAATGCTTATCGCGCTCATGGCGTCAATAGTCAATGCATGGTCAAGGGCAAGTCAAGGGTAGTGTTGCGGCGAGCCTCACTGCTTGGTGGCGTCAACGCTTGACAATCTTGCCTAGTATTAGTATCCGAGGGCGAGAGCTCGAGGTCGCTGCTTTGAAGCGTTCTTCCGCAGAACGAGCACTCGCGCTAGAAATGCACGTCTCGAAGCCAGGAGCGCGGGCTAGCTCGCGCTTGCAGCTTTGGCTGCAGTCTCAGCTTATGGATGAACGATGTATAGTAAACGCGCTATACTTCGTTTCAGCTTGAGTCCAGACGCAGCCGATGCTACAAGCACGAGCGTGTGGCCCTGAACAGTGCCTGTACTGCACGAGCGCGCGTGCTTGACAGGGACGCTGGAAGCCCGGAGCTCGCGCTTGTAGCATCGGCTGCGTCTGGACCCAAGCTGAAACGAAGCATAGCGTTCTCCGCAAGTTCCCGTTCAGGACTATGTAACTCCACGAGAGAGCCATACTGTCGCGAACTGGCGCTGCTTGTTAGGAACTCATAGGGTGCCTACATGTCTGTCTGTCTCAGGGTGAAGACATCCATTGTTGCACTGAATGTTCAGCGCGTGACGCTCTCGCGCACTCGGTGCGTGACTTGGGCGCTAAAATGGCGTCTCTGCATTAGCCAAAGCTACGCGCTCGAGCTGATTGACACCGGATTGCGCGTACTTCAAGATGCATAAAAAAACGATTGGGCGTAAAAATGGCTGAGATGTCACCACTCAAGCAAAAGCGCGCGTGTGTATGAAGGCACTCTAGGAACTCATGACGTCGCGACATTCCAACGGAGCTTCACAGTCCGCCATCAGACGCGATTTTATAATCTGTTCATTCGTTCTAAAATTTGTTTTCTCGACTTCTCCGCATGCAGCCCAGAAGCGCTAGTCTCGGCTAGGGTTTCTGGGCTGCCGGCCCAGTATAGACCACGTCTAAACGAAGAATTAAGTGCCAACAATTTTGTTTTCGTACCCCTTTAAAGGGATACTGCAACGAAATTTCGGCGCTCATTTTTTGGTCTATATGTGTTCAAAAGAGCAGTATCACATGGGACATACCAATATCTTGTTAAGAAAGTCTCGAAAAGGAATTTTAAAACGAATTAAACGATTAGCGAAGAGCACCTGGTGGATGTCGCTAACGCCTCGTTTGTAATGCTCGTCTAGGAACCTTGACAGCTAGTGACGGAGGTCGTCTCGCCTCCGGCCACGACAAGAGAAGGGGGAAGGAGGAACTGCCCTCTTCCCGAGAATCCCTTTTGTGTGTCGCAAGAAGTCGCTATTGTCCCCCTCCAAGATTATAGAAGATTAACCCGTCACTCAAAATTCGTCAAAAGCAGCCGCTTCGGTGGCTGGAACGACTAGGCCATCCTCTTGACGTCAGCCTCGCCGTAGCTTTGCTCGTCTTGAGACGACCTACGTCACGATTGCGTTGGATGTCACGTGCTCTAAGCTGGGCCTTCTCCGAGCGCTTGCCAGAGTGGACCGTTTATAACGAAAAATACAGCCACCAGTATCAAAATACAAACGTGCGATTGTCATTTACGGATATTGTGGATCATATTCAACTTATTTTTGAACACGACGGGAATATTTCAAATTTCGTTGAAGTATCCCTTTAAGGGAGACGTGAGTGTAGTGGGACTCGGGCATAAGAAGTTTGCGCGAAGGCTTTCCAAAGTATGAAATAATCCGCACAAAGGCAAACGTATACAGCGAAGCACATAGAATTGATAAACTTTTGTTTCATTATTGTCGATTTACTGATCTACTCCACCCTTAATCTATAGGCTGCAGTAGTCTGTTCCACGTCCGTATTAAAACCAAGCTTGCATCATTTTCAATAAAATTGCCTGCAAAATTGTTTAAAAAAAATGAAGGTCGATGTCAGTCGCTCGGATTTCCAGCGCCTGTATTTCCGTCCATTCAACGAAATTTTATTCGTCCTACGTTCATATGTGTTCGCTTTTTCTTCTATAAGTATACCGAAAAACACCAAACTGTCGTGTCAGTCACACAAATCTCACCTACCCCACGAGACTAGCTACATTTATTTTTCTTTAATAAATCGATTCCGCGCCGTGCACGTAAACGGGACGCACGCACACCCCGGGAAAACGCGTAAACCTGAATGTACGCTTCCTGCAAAGAGAAAGGTGCTTGAAGTTGAACCGACCAAAATAACCTCTTTTGGACAGGCCAGTCTCGTTAAATCGATTATCATTTATCCCCTCGCAGTTTGGTTAGCGCTGACAAATATTGAATTATAGCGGGTAAGTGTGCGGAAAAACCAACGCCCCGCCGTCAACACGTTCGAAGCTGTGGTTGAGGCGGAAGCCATTGTGAGCGGGCCTGGCAGAAATAGTTTTGTTAGTGCGTGCGTGCTCTCTCGCAACGATGGCAATCTCCATCCATGGCTGCCGGACGTAAATAAGCAAAAAATGGTTTTTGCTCTTTTCTAATGCACAGCCAGGAGTATACAGCGAACCGGGAAGTGACACGAATACATAACGGGAAAACAAAACTAAGAAGAAAAAAAACAACGTGGTTTCGGTTTCAGAAGTTCCGCCCGAGCATCAGGCGGTCCAGCCAAAGGGACGACGTTTGTCTCGTAGCTCTAGTATGCGCTTCCTGCATTCGACATTTAC
The DNA here is from genome assembly GCA_037355805.1 of Ixodes ricinus. NCBI lineage: Eukaryota > Metazoa > Arthropoda > Arachnida > Ixodida > Ixodidae > Ixodes > Ixodes ricinus. Next base: position 2,776 of record JAZHYW010031643.1, read on the forward strand.
CAAAGCACATCTCCCATTATTTGCTAAACTTTAATTACGGTGGATCAGCAACAGAAACTAGGTGCTGGAGATAGAGCTGATTACTCGCTTTGTAATATTCTACTTCTTTTATTATTCTGGTGTGTTGTATACTTACATAAACATAACACATATTGAGTTCATTAAATAGCTCGTGCTTCACAAACTCCAGGAAAGAAAATTACTGTGGTTCATACGACTAACGTTCCATATATCAAAGTCACCTGTGAATCTTTTTCTTTTAGTTTAATTTTGAGGTTGAGAGAGAGCGTAACATCTGTCTGTTCCTCCTTGAGCGTATAGACGTTTTCTGTTTCCTGTCGTTCTCAGTCACTTGGATTCCGTATCTGGTATGCGGGACGAAAAAATACTAAAGCTGAAATGCTTTAGTGTTTTTTCTTCATCCCGCATACCAGATATGCGAGAAAATATAGGTGCGGCAAAGCAAGAATCTGTAACAATCTTGAATATTTCGTAAACTCTTTCCAGCGGCGTGGAGAGATCAAAACGATGTTTTACCGCATACCAGAAGTGAAGATGTTCAAGATGGCTGCGCCGTTGTGGATAAGGTGCATAGGGTGTTTTCACTGGCGGCCACAGCTGTGTGCGTGACTGTTTAGTGCGTGCTAACAGCCAGCTTCCACAGTTCTTTCGCATCGTACATTTCACACCATCACTGTTGCTGGTCTTAGGATCCCATCATTGTGAGCTTGTTCTGAGCATCCGCTTTGAACAGCGCCCTTAAATATGGCGTCCAGTTAATACCCCTAGAGAACCTCTGCCTCGCTTACGGGAACCAACGCGCCTGTTCGGAGTCCCTAACAGAGAGTTCCATCTGTGAGAGTTCTCATCGAGGCTCCGACTTTTTTTCACTCAGAATTGCGACGGAAAGCGAAATCCGACGGAAAACGAGCACCCTTCCTCGCGAACTCTCCACGTGCGTTGCACGAGAACGGAACAGGTGGATGTGGACCTGCCGACCGATTGAGAGATAACCCTGGGAGTCGAAAGGGACCCGTTATCGACGAACAGCATTCACTACCAACATTTTCTCACTCGAAACAAAGTATAGACTTGGATCCGAATGACTCATGAAGGGTCACCTTTGGTACCATATCCAAGAAGTTTCGAATATTGCAGAAAATATGGAACAATTTCGCGGGAACGTGAGACGCCATTGGGCGGGCGTCGACATTTCACAATGTGTACTGTTTTTTTTTTCTGTGCGTCATATTTGAGGCAGTTAAGCAGTCAGCTATTCATGACCACCCAAAATAAACAGATGCCAATAATGATTTTGATCAGTAGTTTTATCGAAGAAATTGTAATTAGGCAGGCGAGCTGATTTAGCGTATTCATACTGAAACCCATGAACAAAAAGGTGGAAAAAATACATTCTAGTTTCTAGGCTCCGAAATGTTGGTGAAAAACAAAGCGTTGAGAGAAGAGCATTGCTGTTCTGCTGTAGTGTAAATTAGCGTAATCGAACCAGTTCTTTTAACAACACTGACCCTTCGAGATCGACGGCAGATCAATCTCGTATATATTACAATGTGGCGCAGGCTATCTGAGCCTACCCGCAGAACGCGAGCTCTATACCTTCGGCTTTATTGACACAACCATTTAAAGGGATACTACAGCGAAATTTCGGCGCTCTTTTTTTTGGTATATTCATGTTCAAAGGAGCAGTGTCGCATCGGACAAACCAATATCTTGTTAAAAAAGACACGAAAAGGAATTTTAAAACAAACTAAACGATTAGCAATGAGCACTTGGTAGATGTCGCTGAAGCCTCGTTTGTAATGCCCGTCTAGGAACCTCGGCAGCTATGTCATCCCAACAGCTCTACGGCCAGCACATGAGAAGAGGGGAGGGAGGAACTCCCCACTAAGCGGGACTCCCTTTTGTGTGTCGCTATTCCCCTTCTACAAGATTATAGAGTATTAACTCTTCACTCAAAAATCACACAAAAGCAGCTTTGCGGTTAGTTGCGGTGGCCCGATCGCTGGCGGGCTTCGACCACTTCGGTGGCTGGAACGGCTAGGGCATTCTGACGACGTCAGCCTCGCCGCAGCTTTGCTCATCCCGAGACAAACAACGTCACGATTGCGCCGGATGTGACGTGCTCTCCGCTGATTGCTCTCCGAGCGCTTGACAGAATAGGCCGTTTATAACGAAAAATACAGCCATCAAGCTCAAAACACAAACGTTCGAGTGCCATTTAGGGATACTGTGGATCATATTCAGCCTATGTCTTAACGCGACGGGTATATTTCAAATTTCGTTGAAGTATCCCTTAAGGGACACTTATCTACTGGTATGCTCTGATCGGCCCCATCTCGTTGAATGTATTTAGATCTCAGCTTGCGGGTTCGGTTTGTCCACTTAGTGTTTAGACTTTTCATACAAAGATGCTTGTACACTTTCGCTGCCCACCGTGTATCCTCAATTTAAGCTATAGACTTTCTTCAAATTTAACTTTGCTGATCGCTTCTCTACTCTCGAAAGATGCCCAACCCATAATCCCCTGAAATCCCTCATTTGGTGTATTCCCATGTGCCCCCCATGCCAACCTACCCACACTCCTCTGCTGTATCTTTTAACCTCCCTGGATTTCTGACCTCATACACAATACCGCATTCCCGAATGACAGTCCTGGCACCATGACTCCCTTCCATATATACCCTTAACGACTTCATATCTATTATAGTTACATGGTGCCCTGTGTTTCATAATAGCTGAATCTCGTTTTCCTTTTTTATTACAATATCTTCCTGGTCCTTTAGATACTTTCTTCCTTCACTTTAACCATACTCCCAGATATTTGTACTTTTCTACGTGTTCTATCACTGTGTCCTGTATCTCGAGGGGTTCCCCTTTCTCGTCGTTGAAAACTACTATACCCGACTTGTTCCTACTGAATTTTAGTCCTAAACTGTCCCCTTGCCTGCTGCAAATCCTAATCAGTTACTGTATTGTCTCACGACTGTCTAATACGAGTACAATATCGTTTGCATACATTCACCCTTGCAATACTTGATTTACTTTATGTCTTTCCTCCATGTAAGTCAGGTTATAACCTAGGTTGCACTGCTCTAATCTTTTTTCCATCTCACTGAGGTATATCATAAAGAGCAGGGGAGGCAATGGGCAACCCTGTCTAAGTCCTCTTTTTATTGCTGCTGGTCTTGTGGTTTCGGCTTCCCATGTTATAACCACCCATTCTCCGTATTAACCTGTTCTAGAAACTTAACCATGGTTCCCCCTAGCCCATATTTCTCCAGTTGGTCCAAGAGTTTTTTTTCTGATTCACATTGTCATATGCCCCTTTGATGTCCAAAAATGCTACCCATAATGGCCTTTGACTTCCATTGCTATCTCTATGCACTGAGTGATTACGGATAAGTTATCGTCTGTAGTCGGTGACAGGTCAAGAACGAAGTGGAAGCTCCTCCCCACCTCTCTCCCTTTGTTAGAGCGAGCGCTGGAGAGGACACAACCTCCTCTCCAGTCTTCGCTCCGCTGAAGTGGGAAGGGGTGGGAGGAGCTTCCACTTCGTTCTTGACCTGTCACCGACTATTCGCGACTCCAACTAACTATAGGTGGCGCCACTCATTTTCCAAGATGGCGGGTTTAGTGAGGGTCAGAGATGCCTGCCGCTGCTGAGCCTGTCTAGTGTGCTGGCTTCACTGAGCGACATAAATTATTTCTGGTAATACGAGGAAGCTAGGGTGTTATGAGCGCAGGTCACCTCTTTAACCTGAAAACAAGAACGGTGTTTAGCGTATTATTTACGGAAGGATGCGCGTTTTAATTCTGGAGCGAAACCGAAACTTACCTCTATTTTGGATTTAATTTCTCGATATAGGTCTTAATTTCGGATTCTTTCATGACTCAAGATGTGTCTCACTTCGTAATTATTTACTTAGAAAAGTTGTTCGCAGAAACTTTATTTTGTGACATACATGTTCGATCCAGGCTGATATTTGTAGTTGTTGAAAAAATCAGTGCTGATATTTGTGCGTTCTCGCTGCCTTTTTCTCGCTCAGATAATTGTCATGGGAAATAATGAACTGCGGGCCTTTTAATTGTTTTTTGGGTATTTAGATGAATAATTGGTTTAACATTATTCCCAGCACAAGAATAAGAGAATAATTCCAATTTTTACAATATGTCCAGGAAACCCATAAATTAATAAACGCTGCTCTCACTGCAATAACCCAAAGACGGAATCCGAGTCAGACAGCTGAAGTGTGTGTGTGTGTGTGTTTTATAGCACTGCGTGACGCGTAGGACTTCATATTACATCCAGTGTTTGACTGTTTGTCTATCTTGATAACGATGTCAGAGTTTTTCATATTCTAAAAAGAAAACAGAATTATACCTTTCTGGAAAGACTATTATGGTTAAATAGCGTATTCTCGTGATATTGGCGTTAATTGGAGGCATACATTGCCGCGATTTGTATTAATAATAATAATATTAAAATTCACATATTTGAATAAGTAATTTTTCAAGCTCTAATATATTTTGTTGCTTATGATCTAATTTTAAACGCGCGAAGAAATATGACAATGAAAAGTGTGCTAATTATCATCACTGGTGCCAATTGCAGCATTTTTAATTACCAATAAAATAAAAATATTCTAAAATCAATGAAAACATTCTAGCTAATGTGAGAAATCCATGTAAAATTTCATTAATTGTGGGTAAAGTATATTGTGCTATCAAAGTCGCGACTTTTGACAATCGGCGAAACGTCCAAAGTCGCCGCCAATATACTTCCAAACCAAATGCCCCCCCCCCCAAAAAAAAATATATATATATATATATTTTTTTTAATTACTAGTTTTTTCATAACATTTATTTACTTTTGTATTTGCTCGCCGTCGTTTTGCCAATCTCAGCCTTTCCAGTTCGAAGGAACGCCTACCTGCTTGCACGTCTGCTCACTGCAGCACGTTTCATTGGCGTTGGAAGCCGGTGAAACAGTAGTGAGTTTTAATATTGCGTATACGAGCGAACTCAAGCCCTATGTGTTTGCGTTAGCTTTGCGTGTTCCACACTGCGCGTGCGCGGAGCCCAAAATTGCGGTCTTGAATGGCGCATGGCGATGAGGCGCACGCACAACGTGGGGCACGCAACTCTAACGCAAACGCACACCGCTTGCGTTTGCTTCTTTGCGCGATACTAAAACTCTCCAGTAAGGTACAATCCCATACCGGCTGCAGCACTACGTTGGGACAGTGAAGAGTGTTGTTTGCATTCGGAAATGACATTTCGCGAGCCATGATCGCGAGCAGTTCCGCCGTGCCCGCTGAGCAGGAGAATCGGGCGACCCTCACTAGAGCGCTTCCCGTTTCCGCCGCGGGAGGGCGAGCGTCGAGCTGGAGACGCGAATAGTCGTCTATACCTCTCTAAACCGTTTTGAAGCTCCCCCAAAATCTGCTTTCTCTCTGCACGTTCTTCCATTCTTCTTTTTACAATTTGCATAGATAGTCTCTATACTACTGAAGTTACTGTGATTGGTCGGTATGATTTGGTACTGTCTTTGTCTCCCTTACTTTTATATAATAATTTCATCCTGCTCAATTTCCAGTCACTGGGTACGTCCCCTCCCATAAGTATCCGGTCAATCACCTGCCTATGTTTAAATTTGCTGTTTTCGCCTAGAACTTTTATCAGTCTCATTGGTATGCCGTCTGGACCTTTCGTTATCGCCATCCCCCATGTGCTCTTTGTTAATTGCTTAATGCTTTTAAACTTCCTTTTCGCGTCTTTTTTAACAAGAGATTGGTGTGTCTGATGTCACACTGCTCCTTTGAACACGAATAGACCAATAAATATGCGCCGAAATTTCGTTGTAGTATCCCTTAAAACGCGACAGCTTAGGACTTGCCATTGGTGTCAGTGCTATAGTGTGAGGTTCACACTATAGCGCCGAGTTGGCGCTGGAAAACGACACCGGTGCAGCTTTGACCGGCACCTGACTTATCGCCGACGCGTTTTCACAATGGTGCACGTGACTTAAAGCCGACGTGCAATGCATCGCTGCTATAACCGACAATTCAATATCGGCGCCGCATTGGTGTCTTTTTTTATCGACGATTCGGTGCTGCGATGTTTGTTAAGCCGTTGCCAAAGGCGCATCATCAGAATGCTCGTCGTCTTTTGTGCATTTGCTTTCACCAGTAAAACCAATCAGGCACAAAAAATAACGAAAGAAAAAAGCGCAGCGTCGCATTGTCATATGCCACAAGCGAAGATTATAAATCTCCCGAGAGCATTTAGCAACGTCCTCCTTTACTCATTCCACTTGCTTGACGTGACAGGTCGCTCAAGGCTGAAAGACTAATCGACCAGATTAGACCTCCAAGAACGTACACCTCCCACTCCACTCTGAGCCTTTATCGTGACATTCGAGCTCTTATAATACCACCTGAGCATGAAGCCTAAGAATACGTCGAGGGATCTTCTAGGCAGGGCAAGGTCGACGTCTGAAACCGAGTGCTTTTCGGGGTTTGTTTATTTATTTTTTCTTACATACGGGGCCGTGTCCTTGTAACCAACATCGTCCACCTGCTGCTTGAGCAGATTCGTCAGTCTCTTTGCTCGCTCATATCTTTTACAAAGCGATTCGAGATGCGCTTGTGGTTCGACCAGGTTAGTACACTCGCCAGAAATCCTCGCACATCCGCCTTTCTCTACGAACTATTATTTTTAGCCCGCAGTCTTTTGTGTCTAATCTCTTTTTTCTAGGTCACATTAGCTCCCGGAACGTGCTGTTTATTCTTGACCCACCACTAATTCTGTCCGCGCTCAGATACAAACACGCACAACAAAAAAAATCAAAATAAATGAGGAAAGATGCGCAATTTTGACGGCGGCCACAACAAACGAACGGCCAACAATGCTCGTCGCTAAACGCAGAAAATAGCGGCCGGCCGGTCCGGGTGTGATAGAACGTTTCGGCACCGTAACCTCGATTGAAGTTGAAGATTTGAACGAAATACCGTCTGGCGGGCCATAAACCCACTTTTTTTTCGGCTCTGTTTGTTCGCTGTTTCTCCCAAGTCTCGAAAAGGGGTGGGTAGGCAGGTAGTAGTACCACCACAACGTGGCTACCGAATTTCGCGGCGGTAATGTGCCGGCTTCTTATATAAACTACAACGTTCCATTGTTCGTTCTCCGCCGTGCGCTAGATGTGGGTATTGTACTTCTTTCTTCCCCCCCCCCCCCCTCCAAGAAAAAATAATGATAATAAAAACACGCGTTTTTTTGGAAGTGTTGCCGCCTCCGTCCGTTATTGCATCGCCGCTGCTCCTCGTGACACAGATCTCTTTGGCCAAACATCGGCGGCTAGCTACGCAGTTTACGCGCGCCGCGCGCAAAAGTTGTGGTCTTCTTTGGCGCCGAACTTGTTTCCCAGAAAACGCGGGAATATCGGCCAATGCATGGTTGTTGTCTTGTGTTGTTGCTGTTGTACTTTTTTTCTTTCCTCCCGTTTTCTCGCTATTACCGTTATTGTTTTAGTTGTATTTTATTTTGTTTTTACCCCGTCCGCCCGTACCTTTTGTGTGCTTCAAGAAAACTAGGTGCGCTCATATTTATCCCGACCGCAGCTTGTCGTGACGATGCGTGACCATTTCAGGGGTTTGTCTAGTGAGAGCGTGTGGCAATCGAAAGACCATCTCACGGCGAAGAAAGCCTTAACAAAAAGAACGAAGCACGGAATGTAAGTAACGGCGTTGTTTGTGTGTTTGTTTGTTTTGTTTTATTTGTTTGTGTTTCGCTCTGCGCGTGTCGTTTTGCTTGTTCTGGGTATACGGTTGGGAGCGAACGTTCGGGGCCGACATATTGTGGCATGGCGGCCGGGGAGGGATTCTGGAGTAACGTGTTTCGCCGAAATAAACGGGTCCATCCGCTTCGAGAACAAGGCCACATAGGAGGAAGCGTCGCCCGTCGCGACAACGAGCAGAGCGGCGAAAAACAAAAATACAGCAACCGTGCCGATGTCGAATGGCCAAAGGCACTGATGTACGGCGCAGGGGGCAGACAGCTCAAACCATAACTTCATAGTTTCGTTTTCTTTCAGTTCAAGTTAAGGGCTGTAATTAAATTAAGTAGTGAGCTGATAGGTACGCCGGAGCATAACATAAGCAATAGATTGTTCGGGGCTCGGTTCGTATAGATTACTAAAATTCGACAACTCACCGGCGTAACATTGTCGCGGCCCGGACTTGAAACAGTGCTCAACAGGAGGCCTTTATACCTTAGTTACACTAGCACCCTCAACTGTGTGTAAGCCAACGATCGTTGGCATCTCCAAACTGTCATTGAGCTCAATTAAGTTGTCCGGTGTTACATGGTACATTGGCATAACAACAGATGCCCGTCAAAGGATAAAGTTGAAACCGAATAAAAACAAAAACTCGTGTAACATTTTTTAAAGAGATACAGATGAAATATATATGAACAATTTTCATTTTATATAAATTATAAATATGCACAATTTTCATTCTAAAACAAAATAAAAATAACTTCATTTTTTATTCTTTTTTTTTTGGGGGGGGGGGGTTAAGAAACGATAATCAAAACGTTTCACTCTAATTCAAACAAGAGAGACATAATGAAAGCCTTATTGGCACCGGCATCATAATGGCCGCCCTCGCCAAGCTTTTGCTTTCGCGACGTGCCATGATCGTTCTAGCGGAAGCTCTGGCCCACAATCATACATCTTCCAACAATAATTGCTGCTACGATACTTTCTAGATACCTCTCCCAATCTTCCGCAATAAAAAGTGCATCGCTGGCGCTGGCCATAGGCGGCGATGCGGCGGACCCATTGCTCTGGGGCAGGGGGCGCGAGCACGTTTGCAAGACGCGACCATGTTATGATGGCTGCATCATCCAGGGGGCTCTGTAACGTTCAATTTTGCACGTGTCACGTTCGAATACAAGCATCTGTCAGCATCTGTAAATGCGCGAAAACAAAACTTATATAAAAAAAGTTAAAACAAAAATAAAATAAAAATTATGCAGCTCGTGGCCGCAGCCAATACCACCTAGAACACAAGGCCTGCGCGTTTCCTCCTCTAAACGTCATCACTAGTAGATCCCCTCAGCGCCCCCTAGGTAGCCCGGATGAGCACCGTCGTCTGCTACATCGTCTGCGACGTCGTCTGCTCCGTCGCCTGCTTCAATGGTTTGCGTACTAGATAATGAAACAGATGCTCACGCCGAGTGTCTGTTGCTATGGCATACGATGAAGTTAGACGTTCACGTGGAGAGTCAAATGCGTGAGTGAAATTGCCTTACTGCTTTGCGAAGGGCTGCAAAGCCCTTCGCTGGACGCTCGATGCTAGCAGTGGACGCCATTTTCGAGGGAAATGTTTATACTCCGGGTCGCTGCTTTGAAGCGTTCTTCCGCAGAACGAGCGCGCGCGCTCGAAATACCTGTCTCAAAGCCAGGAGCGCGTGCTAGCTCGCGCTCCCGGCCGAGAGAGTGTTCGCGCGCACGTTGCAAATGAACTGGAAGCTCGCTATCTGCTCGCGCTCAGCAGTCACGCACACAGCTGTGGCCGCAAGTGAATGCGACGCAGTTGGGACGCGGCCATACTATGGTGCCTGGAACGCGTCTCCGACTGGTGTGTTTACCGCGGCCAAAAAGTGGTCCCTCGATTTCCGTCTGATGACGTCATAAAAGTGTCATGCTGTCGCCGGTCGCGATCCTGGCGGCGTTCTAACAGTTGTGGTGTGTGTAGCAGACGCCCTGTTCCGCTGCAGGTCGCTCTCCTCTGTGACAGTCCACGGAAGCTACAGCAGCCGGAAGTTGGGACGCCTGGGACGTGGTGACGACAGCGCGCGACAGCGACACTCGCGTTCGCTCGTGCTTTTCGCCAGCATTTCTGCGACCACCCGCCAGGATCGCGACAGTCAACAGCATGACACTCCGGCTTCTGTGACGTCATTTGTTGCCACTTGGGGACCACTTTTGATGTATGGGCGGGATAGGACGCTAAACACACCAGTCGGAGACGCGATCCAGGCACCATAGCCATACTCTCGTCAAGCTTCAGCCTGTTTGCCGCTTGGGGCGGGTCGGGGATCTACTAACGAAACGTCATGCGCAGGCCTTGTATTCTAGGTGGTATTGCCGCAGCGTCCCATTAAATATTCCTTTCAATTTTAATATTTGCATTGCTTTCTCTTTCATGCTTCCGCGAGCACGTACGTTTCACTTTACGTGATCGCGAAGCCAAAGCTACTTGCAAAAGCACGTTCCCCTCAACGATGCTCGCACTGCGCGAGCGCACGTGCTTTGCAGGGACACTGAAAGCTCGGAACTCGCTCTTGTAGCCTCTGCTACGCTGGAACTTATAATGAAACGGACTATAAAAAACTATAGTGCGGAAGCGCAATGACGCAAAATCAAGCCAAATATTCTAATTTGCTCGCCTGGAGCTCTGCCCAGAACTTGAGAACTACAGGCCTATTGCGGCGGACACCCATCATTTAACTGAGGTAGGTCAGCTCAGTTGAACTCATTGATGGTTAGCGGCTCAATAACAGTTCGCGTCTTGGTGTCATTCAGGCCAATCGCTATCGAGTGAACTGTCGTCGGCTTAATGACAGGTAAGAGCGCCAGTGTATATAGGGTCGTTATGTGTAGTCACCAATCATAAGATACGGTGGTTCTTCGTCTTCCGTCGCTTCGATGATCGTGGTCCGCATAAATTGCCAGAGTCCCACTAGAGCGACAAATAGAAACAACCGACAGCGGCAAGCGTCAAGCACGTGCAGCATGCACGCGGATGTACCTTTGGCAGGCTAGCAGTCTCTCGGTGCTCGGAAATTGAGCACGAGTGTTGGAAAGCCTGTCAAAGGTATACCTTTTCGTGCGTGCTGCACGCGCTTGGAACTTCTCGGTATCGGTATTTTTGTTTGTCGCTCTGGTGGGACTCGGCCATTATATCCTACTCCCACTAGAGCGAATTGTGTGGATATTTAGACATGTTGTAGTTGGTCAGCCGTTTCCAAGTTGCAACGAGTCACTCGCTGTAGATGAGCAATTTTGCCTGTGCAGTACAACCGCTAGCCTGGGGTCTTTAACGTGCATCCCGCAGTAGTGATACACGATCGCACGCCGGTACGATGCTCATCCAGATCGAAACGGGCAGGGGTGGGGCTCGAACCCAGGATCCCTGAGTTCTGCAGCGCGAACTTTCGCTCCACGTGCTCCGAGCTGGTGTTCTCTGGCCACTCGACCGCCGATCCCCCTCCCACTAGAGCGACAAACAGAAACAACCGACACCTTCAATCCTCGAGCACGTGAAGCATTCATACGTATTACAAGACCGTCGTAACACCAATCAGTTACTAAAAGGCAGCTGTTTATATTTGCCGCCACTCATACCACATAGAACTTCTTTTTTTGTACTTATTTTTTCGATTCGACGGAGCCAATCAAACAATGACAAAAGTGCATCGTCATGGCGTGTATTCGGAGAGGAAGTCTGTGCTTCTTGCGCAAGGGTTTGCGGCACGTCAGAACGATGCCGAGTTGTGATTGGCTTTGATTGGAAGGATAGTGCGTAGACCTCAATGTTAGATGTCTTGAGGTCTACCCACTATTTCTTTTTTCAATCGGCCAACAACATCTTGGCGTCCTGGCATCATCGCAACCCCTGTGCAAGAACAGACAAACTTGCGCTCCGCGTAGCTTCTTTGTGCACGTATCACTATCACTGGCTTAACCAATCACGGGCAAAAAATGTGCAGGATCGCGGGGCATTCCCTCCGCCGCGACAAAGATGACGAGAGCCGTGACGGTGCACTTTTGGCGCTGCTTGATTGGCTCGCGAGAATTGTTGGCTACGATCGGACTTAAATTAAAACGGGAGAAAACAAAACAACGTGTACGGCTAATATTCTGGTGCTTGCATGAGTCTGGCGCCAGTTGTCTCACCGCCGTGTACATTTCAATGTTTCTGTTATTTGCCACGATGTACATAATATAGTTTTCGCACACTTAAATAACTTTTTTTTCTGTGTCCATACTTGTGTTTTTCATTCGTTTCTTCTTAAATATAATTTCGAATGTGTGTGTTTTCTGTGATATATATATATATATATATTTTTTTTTTTTTTGGGGGGGGGGGGGGGGACGCGTTGATTTGGCGCCAACTTGGAAATGTCTTGAAAGTTGAAACTCGACTCCTTCTGCTCGCATAGGCATTGTTGCGGACTGGTTAGAACCACCGTTTAGCCTATGTTTAGAAACTTTCGATGGGAGACGCGGAAAGGAATAATCTCAGTTCGCTATCCAGAGTATGCCAAGTTTAAAACATTCCCTTGCTGTCTTTCTAGAAAAAGGAGGTACCGATCAAAGTGTTTCCTAATATGCGGAAGTATTAATAATAAAAAAGTGCTCAAAGCAAGTATATGAATAAAAAAAAAAAGGGAACACTCAATCGAGAGCGTGGACTGTCGTCTCAAAGTCTGGTGCAGCAAATGGCAGCTCTTTTCTTTTCACTATTTTTTAAAGTATGACCGTTTCCTGTTGTTTTGATAACCGCTTCTGAAAACTGACGACTGGTATGAGTTTTTCTGTCTCTCCCTCTTTCTCTCTCACACACACACACTCCCACACACACACGCGCGCGCACACATACACACACACGTCAAGAGCACAGAGGTGCTAAAAAAGCTGAAAGGCAGCCATGAAAAAAAATTTGAAACGAAAGTTACAGTCACAAGCATTTCCATCTGTTTCACTCATTATTTATATATTTGTTCAAGGTGCTCTAGACATTTGAAGTGTTTTTTTTTTTTTTATAGTAAATTAACATCGTCGTATGATGTGTTTTTCTCCGCCATAGAATGGAGACAGAAGTCCGTTCTGGGACAGCATTCAGGCTTCACCCTCGTTTCCAATATTATCCGCGCTTAAACGCTGGTTTCACGTCACATATTTGCTCTCAAAAATTAGCGCAGGCAGGACACAAATCTCGCTAATGTGCACCCTTGCAAAGAAGAACGGATGAACTCACACGCTCAAACACAGACGTACACATTCGCGCGTGTACACGGTTTTGATATCCGTTTTCTAATCACAAATTCAAAATGTCGGCAAAATGCCCCTGTCATGCAATATGCTAAAGAACTGGCGCGATAATCATTATGCGTTCCGTCAGATGTTCCACCGACTACACTGGCAAATTTGTTTGACTTGTCCTTTTATTCGTTGGTACTCTTTCATGAGCACGACTTGGCTTCCGAAAACAACGGGAAAACCTGCTTGGAACGTCAGTCAAAGTAGTGTTTCAGCTACAGAGCTAGTACAAGAACAGCAAAAAAAAAAAATGGAAAAGAAAGTAGATGTTGTTCGAGGAATCGTGCCTGCCTTGCACTTTCCGCGAAATATATATATACTTGCGCTGCACCGGCCCGTCGGCGAGCCGTTTTATGGCTTGCTATACACCTACGCGGACAAGCGCTTCCAAGGTTCGTCTCTTCCGTGCATTTACAAGGTAGCTCGTCTATTCCGCGCCGGTAGTACGTTACGTCAGTCTAGCTAACCCAAGACGCATTACTTACACGCTGGCTGCAAAACTACCTTGAAAGATTATCCTTGAGCATCGTTCGTTGGGGAATTCCAGGCCCGTGCCAAATCCCCTACAGTCTCCACTCCCGCTTGCTTCCAATCTACCGATCGTGTTCTTTTTCTTTTCTTGATATTTGTTGTTTGATTGGTTTACACATCTCAGAACGCGAGATGATCGTCATAGACAAACGATTATTGTATGTGCAGCAACAGCCGTTGTAGACGCAGAAGGACCGGGATGTCTAATTTCATTAGGGACCTTTCGTGTATCGCATACGCTGCGGATTTCTGGCCTTGTGCATGGCCGCCAGCTCAATCTGTGCTCAACGTGACGGAAAACGCTCCCGCTAATAATGAAGAACTCTATAGTACGGTCTACGGAAAGTCTATTCTTTGCCATAAGTAGGAGAAAACTCGTCGCGCAACGGTATGTCGAGCAATACAAATCGGGAATGGGTTCGCGTTTTAAGGCCGTTACAAGGAACATGACCATTTATTCCAAGCACTTTAAAAAGACAGAATACACGTACTTGCTTTCAGGTAATTACAAAGCAAATAAAGAAATGCTCGAAGCATTTTAAGAGCGTCTGTGTTAGCCAGCCGTTCGTGACGAGAGCTTAGAACGCGCAGTTTTGGCCAGAGGGACCGCAATGTTGCAAATAACACGGTACAAAAAATGTACGGTATATTAAAATATTTATTTTTGATAGAGCAATAAATAAAACCCCTAAACACGCCGATTATGGTAATAGGCAGTTTTTGCATAGCGTACGACACCCCTAAACTTCAGTTGGACGTACAGCGCACTGACGTTCAACCGGCGCTACCAACTTTCACGAGCGGCTTGATAGCCGAGTTGTGCAACTTATTAAAATAGCTTAAGTAAGTGTAAATGACTGTAAAAAAAAAAGTAATCGGGGTTTTCTTGGCTCTACTGCAAAACCTCGGTGTTTTTTTTTTCTGTACTGTTTGATGTGTACTTTAGCTGTTTAATATCTTATAATGCGCCGTCATCAAGCGTCTCGTAAAAGTTGGGGCCGTCAGTTTGACGTCAGTGGGCTGCACGGCGAACTGAAGTTTTGGAGTGTCGTATATGTGACAAGGGGTGTAAGGACTACAACATTTTTTTAGAGTGATGAGTACGGCAACGCTCCTGGCGCGCACGGAAAATTGTGCTTCAAAGGCGCAGCGCGAGCTTGCGGTTGTAATGCTACACCGCACGGTAGCCTGCGGTAACAAACTTTCTATCAATAACCAGAGAGCAGTTTGATTACGAGCTGCAATACACTAAAACCGAGACGGTGAGCAGCGAGTTGCGAGGTTGTGACGCGAAGACACCAATACTGTGAACGCTGCCCTTCCGAAGCTTGACGGTCACCGTTCGCGGCTTTCTTTTTAGAGCATTAATGGCCAGGCAAAGGGCAAACACATCTTCATCACCCTCAAAAATATTCTGCCACAAACAGTAACATGGCCGGTGCCTAAAACGCGCTCACTCACCACAAAGCTTCGCAATTTGAGGTTTCTGCAACTTCTAAACAACAGCATGTTCGTTTTCCTAACGTGCATCAGCATCTCTGTCACCTGTAATATGATCCCTCCCTAACCGCTTCGCATTTGTAGACAAATAAACCATTTTTAGCGCGCTGAACAGCGCCAGCGAGCAGGCGCACGGGCTATCCTGGAGAATCTATCCCCGTCTCTTCCGCCATCTTGGAACTACCGCCCCGCCACCTATAGGGCGTTGGAGTTGCGAATAGAGGCGAGGCTTCGCTGCAGATTCCCCTGGTGTGTTTTGTGAAGGGTTCGGTGCGAGAACGTGACGTGCATGGTATCGCTTGACGCCACTTGACACCTTAACGGTTCACGAATATTTTCCCGCTAAAAGCTTAGCGGTAAAATTATTTGGACGAGGTGCGATCGTGTGTAGTTTGTGTGCGGAGGCCACAGTTCTTTTGCGGTGCACGGCAAGGAACTGGGGATTTTGTTTATTATTCTCGTTTTATTGCCTCATTCCCAATTCCTGTTAGATTTCAGATAAGGGTAATGATAATTACACGGCGATTAATGGTTACGCGAAAAGGTTAGACAAAATTGAAAGCGTTTTTTGTCACCTCCCCCAGAAATGTGCAACTTTCCGGTTGAGGTGCACGCATGTCTGTGTGTTTACTCAAACAAACACAAGTCACCTAAAAAAAATAAAAAGTAGATTAATAATTTTTTTCTAGGTGTCCCGACTCTCACTGTGTACGTATACCTGCAATGTGACTAAGTTAAAAAAGAAACTCTATCATCGCGATAATAATGTCTGAATATATCTTTCATGACAATCGCTTAATCGAAACAGAGATCTGCAATTAGTGCAAACATTTTTTGTCCAACAGGTGCGCGTGTTTGCGCCGTCGGTCCCCTTCGGCAAACTTTTGCGCGTCACGTACGTCATACATATATATATATATATATATATATATATATATATTTCATATACTATAATCTTACATCCGTGTTTTTAGCTTGATACGGCTGGTGTTTCACATGCGTGTGTCAGTATATTCTCCTCTCAGCCCTTATCATCACCCGCCAAAATTAATATTAAGAGGAAAAACTGCGTGATATTGAATATTAAGAGGATATAACACTCGGAAGCACCCAGTAATAATATCCGAATCGTTATAAAAAGTCGTGAAGTCCCGGAATCTTTTTTTTTAAATCTTATTTACAAATAAAGAAACTAAACAGGATCTACGGTAGCCTTCCCAAATGCCTTCAACTCCAAGGGTGATTAAAAAGAAAGGCGAAATAAAGACGTTTTACGAATGAATGAAAGCTATGAAATTCATTCAGCAGCCGTCACCTGTTCCTTTCGTTCTCGTATTATTCATTTTTTTTTCCTTTATTATATCTTGCTGGTGATATCGCAGTATTCTTACGAATAAGACGAACTTTCGGACGCGAATCGCGCCCCAAAGCCGAACGTCGCGGGCACACTACACCGGCCGGTCTTCTAGAGACCAAGAAGAACGTGCGTCGAGAAAGGTGTTTCGAAAGGCATATTTAATCCCTCTCTCCCATCTTCCCTCCACAAGGGGCGAGAAGAAAACGAAGGAGAGGCTACGGGAGAGGCGCGACCTCCTCTCTCATCTCGTTCATTTTTTTCTTCTTTTCCGCCACGCTTGTTCTGAATCGGACCGCGCCGCGCTCCGTGGGCCAGCAGCGAACGCCACTCCGCCGCTGAGCACCCGCTGCCATTCGGGCCTGTGCGCGCCGTCGGAACAGGTGCCGTGCACGCCGTGCTGCTGCTGCTGTCGTGCCCGCGCTGTCGCCTCCACCCCTCCTCCGGATTATTAGATTGTCGGACACGCCGGAAGCCTCCCGACCACCGACGTGCTCTTTCCTGCTGTGAGTATTCCTTTTTTTCGCTGATGTTTAGATTTCGAAATGAATCTGAAGACCATGTTGATTTTATATACACCCGCCTCGCTTGCGACCGACAAAAGCTATATTCGGGGAAACTTTCTGGAATAACGCTGTCACGCGCATTCTTTCCGTCTTCTGATTTGCCGCAGAGCGTTATGTCGGTTTTAGATAGAATATACGCAGGAAAAATATCACTGTCTCATTTCACGCGTTTCTGTGCTTTATCCGTTTTTCGCAATTTAAAACAGAGTGGCTCGTTTTTTTTTTGTTTTTTTTTTCATAGATTACATTTATGTTGAAGTTCAATTTCCTCTATTGTTTATCATCAAACAGTGTTATGTCATCCTTAATGTTGGCGCAACCGGCTGAGTATCAGCACGGGGTTGCCGGTATTTCGCGCGTCTTGTTTAGCTACTCGTATTAACGCGTCGGATCATGTTACGGGCTTCTAATGCACGTAACGCACGACACTGACTACTTTTTTACAAATTTATGCTTGTAACGCATAATAGCATAAAGAACACTACTTTTATAAGTTCCCAAATGCTACACGTATGATGTAGGCAATTCAATAAAATTTAAAGACGTAGGAGCGTTTGTTTCAACGGCATTGCTAATTTGATCATACATCACTAATGCCAGTTTTCATATTGGATTTCTGGGCTTCTAGGGAGTACAGACATAGCCCAGGTGGAAGTTTGTCTCAACAAAAACACTTTTCACAGAGATCGGAATCACTTAAGCACTCAATTTCGTATACCAACGTTTTACAGTTCTCAATGCCCGATTAAAATGTTTTGTGGTTTATTACACAGCTAATGACTATCGCACATTGTTAGTTGCTTTTGTTGATGTCTAAAAGAGCGGAACATTGTTGAGCGGAACATTGTTTACGCATAGTTATGACGTGAAAGCAAAATAGCATCGGGATCTACCATCCACCGCTTGTGTCGTGAGTGCCAAATATGACCGGCATTCAAAGCCCACGTGTTATTCTGTTCTTCTGTTATTTTCCAACCTTAAATCTACGATCGAGAATATATATACAGGACAGTCAGCAAGGAATCGAATTTCATTGTTTCATCCCAATTCGATCATTTCCTTCGAATATCTCAACGAGAATGGTCAAAACTAATTATTTTCTAAGTAAGCTGCTTTTGTTTCATCGACGATGTTCTCGTTTATTAAACGGGGCGAGGCACAAAAAAAGCTAAAACTGTGCGTTGCGTATGTACGTGGTCTATAATTAAAATTCATATTTGTATCAAAGCGTACTTATAAACACTTTTTCTCTCATTACCTGCAGACAAATTCTATGCATGTCACGCCGTATTACGTTTTATGTTGTTTATTCATTTATTCATTTTGGTAACTTGATGCAAACAGAGCAAACATTCGTCTCGCCGCTGATTACGAAGAACGAATATCGAGATTTCCTGTCACGTAACGACGTTGCATACAATTTTAGCGGGAACTAGGTTCCGCGTCAGAATCTTGCATGCGGGTGCAGAAAACGCGAGAAGTTCATGGCTTTTTCGCATTCGGCGATTAAATTGGGAACATTAGGAATGCCCTCGTGTTTTAGGACACATCTCTGGATACTGATGGAAGAAAGGCTACCTGATTCATGAATTTCGGTAGTTTGTATGTGCTCAGTGATTAAGCTTTGTGGAGAAAGGGTTCCTTCAAGTCCTTTTTGTGAAATCCTTATTTTGCAGGATGCTGAGCTTTATGACTACGCTTCTGAAAAACCTAGGGAACCTGCTCTGTCCAGAACACTCAGTTCCCCTAAAACGCTTTCGAGAAAATGATCCTAAAATGAACGATTTTTTTCAAGTTTACAGAGTTGGCTTTCGTAACAAAAACATCACCTTCTTCCTCTCTTTCCCCTTCCTCATTAGATCAGAAAATCCTCCCATTTGAAATAAATGTATCCATTCATTAATTCACTTTCTACAGAATTTGTATATAGCATAGATAGAGTATAGATGTTATAGATATTCTAAAGAAAATGTATCAATCTGTTTGTTTTTTTTTTTTTGCCGCTTTTGTTTTGTAGGTCTTTCATAGAACTAGTGTTTAGAGATTGAACAGCAATTATATAAGGAATAGATAGATTCTAACAACTTCCCAATACTCTTTCTATAGACAATTGGCCAGTTTCTCGCTGAAAAAGAATAAATTCTGAACATTACTTTTTGACTTGTCACAATACATCCATGGAAACATGCACTTGCCATATGCCGTGTTCACATACGCAAATACCACAAATACGCACGCCACGGAGCACTCATAACGCTTGTAATTCAGTCGTGTTGTCTGCTCCACTGCCATATGCGTAAAAAACTTCGTTTCCAGGTTTTAATTTAAAAACAAATCTGGGGTAAACTTCGGGCGGTATTTTACAAGCTCGATATAGGAAGTAATCGGGTTTTTCTAGAAACTATAACAAAATTCGGGTTTTTGGGGTTCATTGATTTTAGGACTTGGATATATTTTTATTTACAGAAACAATTCATTAATGTGCAGATAATCAAATTAAAACGTAATATAACCGCTCACTTGGTTATTTCAATTAAAAAAGTAGTTGGCGTTCATAATTATCCGCATGTACTGAATTTCTGTCCCGCTATAGACCTGTCCAGTCTTCAGGCTTAACTGAAATAATGTTTTCACATCAAGGCTTCTGTTTGCAACGCACGGCAACGTCAGCTCGGCATTAGCTCGGTAATCTGGGTTATCACAAATGCCCTAAAAAAAACTTTTTTAAGCCGTATTTTAATATCTTTCGCATTGCTTCTGTCACGCACGCTTTCAACGAGTCTCGTTAATGTGCTCCACATTTCTTTAAAACCGAAAATCGTGAAATTTTTGCTTCGAGTTTGGGGGGTAAATGGTGTTTAATCCGGATTTATACAAAATTTACCCGGAAAGCGAGGGCCCATGTGCACTTGAAAGGCAATCGTTTTGAACGAGCACCACCCCAGAAGTTTTAAGTTTTACAGCGCGTTGCTTCTTTCCTCGCCAATAATTCATACGAAATGTGGTTTCTAAGGGTTGGTGAACTATATCTCCAACTATAATGATTTGCTTGAAGCAATAATTATTTAATACAGTCGGAAAAGCAGCACCCGCCAGGAAACTAGGTGGGATGCTCCGCCCTGCATTTTATTATTCTATCAAATCTAGAAAAATGGTGTCAGAAAATCAATCGATACGTGGTGATAAAAATTCTATAGCATTTCTGAAGTCTGTACTCTATAGACTTCGGTTAAAAGAAAGCCTGTACAAAACGTATTGCAAACTGTCGATACGACGTGACTGGATAAGAAGTTAAGAGTCATTAGAGTGTGGATATTATTTCTATAGACCGTTTTATCGTGGGTAGCGCCATTTTGAGAGCGAGAGAGAAAAGGGGAAAGGGCTACCGGCGCTTTTCCCCTTTCTGGTTGTATAGAAAGTGTGAAAGTCCCGGATGAGAGGCTTGGCCGGTGTTGGGTGTCTGCCGTGCCCCAACTTCGTTCGCCCTTTCTTTTCTGTTTTAAACTCGCAAACTTAATTAGAGCCGTGGTCTTCGATGGCGAGAGTTTCCCGGTCATCGGGACACCATTGCTGGGTGATAGGGTGCACGAATAACGACAGAAAGCGTCGAATACTGCCCGAGGACCTATGTAGCTTGCATGAAATTTGGCAAGGCGAGTGCGGCTGCAATGTTTTTAAGCTCCATCGTTTTCCGCGTGACTGGAAATGATGAACCATTCATAAATTATTGCTTGCAATGGGCCTATTTCAACGTAGCCGCGTTTTTAGTAATCAACAAGCGATACACGAAACGGGAACCTCAATTAACTTTTGTAAACACTCGGAGCTGCTACAGATCCGTTTCGCTGCGCTGCTTTTATCTTGCGTGTCCGTGTTCTTATATTTCCTTGTGGATGAACGACGAAGACGTTCTAAATGTACTTATATCAAACCGCAGAAAGCCTCAAAGCAGCCACGAATCATTTTACTATTTGATGCAATATTTTGAGTACTAACCTCCCATTTCTATCACTGGCACGTTCGCTGCCGCTGTTCCCCCGTCGCCGCACTGGCGGATGCCATGACTCGAACAAACAAACATGCGTGCACACTGGGCTCGAAAACGCAGATCGCAACACACGAGACCTACCCTTCAGCGACTATCCAGCGCTTCAAAGCGCCCAATCAACGGAAACAACCCACCAGCGGCACTCTAAGGAGCGCTTTTGCCGGTTCTCTATAAATCGCGCAGGAGATCGCGATTAGGCAAAACCGATAGAACTACCTTTTCAACAATTTCCAGCCTCACCCGGCGGCGAAAATGAGCCTTCAACTAAGTGTTGTAGATGATAAAATTGAGTCAGTCACCACTGCAAATTATCAATATTGAGATAAATTCAGTTACAAAATTTTACAAGCTGAAACTGCAATTATCACGAGAAAACTGGCACGTACCTTTCGAGTGTACCCTATGTTCATCGGCGGTACAGCGTTCGGTGCGCGCTCCATTTACAAAATGTTCCGAGAATAGTCGAGAGGATGGCGTTGAGGAAACGTCTTTTCGGTTTGCGGACGCAATCCACTGCCGCCGATGACCGAGGTCATCGGTCCTCGGTCCTCGGACAGTATTCGACGCTTTCTGTCGTTATTCGTGCACCCTACGACCGAGCAATGGTGTCCCGATGACCGAGGAACTGTCGCCATCGAAGCCCGTGGCTCTAATTAAGTTTGCGAGTTTAAAACAGAAAAGAAAGCGCTAACGAAGTTGGGGCACAGCAGACACCCAACACCGGCCAAGCTTCTGATCCAGGACTTTCACTCTTTCTACACAACCAGAAAGGGGAAAGCCCGGTAGCCATTTCCCTTTCTCTCTCGCCCTCTTTCAGTAAAACGGTCTATAGACTGCCGGTAATATTTTTTGTAAGGGCTGTTCCACATTAAATTAATTAAACTGCCACACGTCCCGACTATTCTTGTTCGGCAAGCTGCGATGTTTACATACAACTTCAATCAATTCGAATATCTGGTACTGCTACCATTTAAACTGCTCTGTCGCCTGGTTCAGGCTAACCTATGACTTCTGCTCAATGAAAGGCGGTATCATTAGAAAAGCGAAACTTTCAAAGAGAGCAAATCTTGCAGCGTACGTGCAGGGCGTTTCTGAGCGCTATCCGGGAGTAAACGAAGTCGGTATAAATGAACTAACGCACAGAATTTATCAGACCTTTTTACCAAAGATTTAGGTTGTAAATTCATCATACTTACATTTTATGAGTAGGTTCCAGAAAAGAAAAAAGCTTAAGCCTAGAAATTGTTGCTTTTTCCTATGCACACAAAGGAAAACGGTAAAAGCCATCTGGTTGAGGGTTCTATACCCAAAGATGGTGCCATGCACGCTGGGATACGATTTTTACCGTTTTCCTTCCTGTGCATGTGGAAGAAAAAAATTCTCAGGGCTAAACGTTTTTTTCCCCTGGAATCTACTCTTAAACTTCAAGTAAAATATTGCGGTACC
Organism: Ixodes ricinus; assembly: GCA_037355805.1. Taxonomy (NCBI): domain Eukaryota; kingdom Metazoa; phylum Arthropoda; class Arachnida; order Ixodida; family Ixodidae; genus Ixodes; species Ixodes ricinus. The sequence goes on from JAZHYW010031643.1 coordinate 25,353, forward strand.
TAAGGACACCTTCGTGAAAAGTTTTATTGCACTCAGTTGACTGAATTATTTATAGGAATTTTATTTTTCCTCAAGCGCTCGGGAAACGGGATGAATTGAATAGCCGAAACCCTGACCACCCCACACCTGTTCGTTCTGACGTTCGTCAGGCGCGTGGGCTTCTCCGGCGTATGCGGTGCGCGTAGCGAAAAGCACTCCTGTTGTTGATTGAGGGGAAGTAAGGGCGGGAGCAAACACCCGACCGTATGCCGCGAACGTCCTTTGACAGGTCAAATAAAACGGCTGACTTTTTTTGTTCTTTTTCTGGTTAGGGGGGGGGTACTTTTACTGACGGTTTCGCTTGTTTACCTCCGAGATATACTGTGGCAGGTGTCGTATGGTTTTTCTCAGGAATATCGTATCTTCGGTGAATGTGTATATTATGACAAAACTCGATGAAAGTGAAGCACTCACTTTTATGGGCACACTTGGGAGATAACGGTGAGCCTCGTGCTGGGGTCCACCAGGGAGGGTAGCTGTTGTGCCGCTCGATAGATCTAATTAAAGCTCCAGAGTGTGGTCACTCAATGAAAGCCCCGGGCGTCGCTAGGAAGGCTATAACAGGAACCGGACGATATGTTTTCGGGTCATACCGACATCCATCTTAAACATCATAGGCTAAACACGGACGATTTTGCCTCAGAAGTGGTATTTCTAAAAGTGACTACGCTTGGAGTGAGCCCTCTGTTACTATAGAAAAAGTGAGCAAGAATGAAACATACTCTATTTCATCAATTCTATCAAAATTTTTTATCATAATTAATAAAATAATAAAAATGACATGTAAAAAAATGACAGCTCATAGTGACAGTTGGCAGCACAACACAATGGATCTGCCTATATTAATTCCTCGCTGTCTCTATATATTAAAAAGTTTTAAATGTTTTTAGAGATAACTTTTATTGTGTTAATAATTTTGATATTGGGGATCTAGCGTGTAAAGATGCCCATATTTAAGCCCTAAGATGACACACTGCAAAAGCACTAATTAGATCAATGCGCTAAATGAGATTGCAGTCGTTCCTCTTTTAATTTTTCCTTGGTGACACATTAAAGTGTCTCAAACTAGTTTTTTTTTTGTTCCTTTTTAATCTGTAGGTCGTCATAGAGGATGAAAGCACGCTTTATATTCTTTAAGAAGGGCTGCAACGGAAGAAGAAAAATTGATCATGAATACGCGTCTTAACTCAACTAACTTTTTTATTAACCTTTCTTTCTTTTTTTTTAATAAAGGAAAGTTACACGTCTTTAAAAAACCTCCCAGATTTCTTGGGTGATCTCGCAGCTTCGGAGCTTCTAGTCGAGCCAGCAGCCAAGTAACAACCAGCTTCAATTTAATCGCTCTTTCGTTGAAGCAAGTCGTCGTCATTGCCAGCCGTCGGAGTGCGGCGTTGATTTTCATGGGACAAACCTAAAGAACCTGTTCTCCCTGGTTTCGTTCACCCTTCCACGCATCTTCCTGACAATCGAGAGAAGCTGGTCAACTGCCGGCAACTCTTGTCACAAGAGCAGCGAAATACTTCGCAACCGGGAAGAGTGACGGCCGGTGTCCTGCTCCGATGCCCTGCCGCTGCAGCTCACGCGAGAAAGTCCGGGCAGTCTGTCCACGTGTCATGGCGCGTATAAGACCCCACTTGGCGTGGCTTCGTGAGCGCGCACCGGTCAACGCGTCGTTTAATGAACGAAGTCACGCTTGCCTTTTGTCTCGACGAGGTCGGGCGCCACCAAAGGCGACCGGTGACTCACCCGACGGTACCGCACGCTCCGCAGGACTGTCCACGTTGCGTGACCTGAGTCGGATAGGAGGTAACGTAGCACAGCGTAACTTCTCTTTTTATAATAGCAGGTTTGAAGCGAAAGACGGTAGCACACGTTCGAGAGATTGCCTTATCGGAGTTGTTGCCAAGAAAGCGGAAGTAGCAATTAAGTAACCATGCAAGATAAATATTGTAAATCATGAGGGCCCGCTTTCCTCGAAGTAAACGAGAAAAAAAAGAAGTAAACGAAAACAAAGTAGATCATACCGTCATCAACGGCCTTGTAAGTGGTTAAAACTTAAAGGCCAAAAAACTAAAAAAGGAAGAGTCAAATGGTTGTCACTTCGACGTAATTGAAGGTTGTTGCATTATCAGGAACTTTGTTCCAAGAAAAAGGGGAAGTTAACTGAGCCATTAGCTATAGCGCGAGGTTGTTTGTCTAACTTTTGTTTTTAATTACGAGACAATGCTGTCCACATTAAAGTTCAAGTGCTCCCTTAGTTATTGTACTTTCCCTCGGAGTGTGTGTGGCCCTCGTTCAGTGAAAGTGATATAACGTTCCCCGGACCACTAAGGGAAGATTAATCACCAAGCCGGAAACGTAGATTAAATGACTTGAAAGTGAACTAAATTTAATATTTATCCACCTATTTAAGTGTAAACTGCGCCAAAGCGAAAAAAAAAGTAATTATCTTAATTTGGCCACACTAGCAAGTAATAACGCGACGAATACTTAAAAAAAAACATAATGTGACTTTGCAATTATTATTCTTGCGCACATGACAGTACACATACAAAAACGAGAGGACAAACTCGTAGCTTTAGAGTGCAGCTTAATTATTTGGTTTAGAGTGCAGCTTGATTATTTGCCTCGTTCAACAAAATGACCTCTGAATGCATCTAACCAAACCTATCAGTATGAAAAATCGTGAAGTTTTTCTTTTAGCAGTATACGCGTGTTCGATCATCACAGTTGCTTTTTCAGTCACCAAACATGCTTTGAAGGACGCTTTATGTATCTCGAAGATCTCGACCAAGCTTCGCGCTCACACTTGATGTTCAAATATGTACTTAAAACAGGTGTTCCAACAGAAATTCCGAATTCAACTTAGAATTCGATAACCTCAAATACACTAATTCATATAGACTATGATCAAAAGTATCTCAAAAGAAGCCTGCCTGCAAAACGGTGCTGCATTTTTCTGCGCCGTTCCTATTTCCGACATGTTCCGTTTCACGGTACACTATCGCTCACTTTTCTCTGAAAACTTCAAATTAGAATGTACAGAATATCGAAGCGAAGCTACTGAGCCACGTTCCCTGACATCTAAACAATCTTGTGGGTCTTCTATGTTCAGCCACTCCAACACGACTCTAGAACACCGCTTGATTCCCTACGCTTGGTGGTACACATGTGCGTAGTAGACATCATATATATATATATGGGAATCATATTCACCTATATATATGGATTGAACCCCGTTTGATATCCTCATATATATATATATATATATATATATATATATATATATATATATATATATAGCTAAGCTCATGGGCGTCGAAAATGAGCTGGGCAGTTTTGTTTTCAGTCTCTTTTGTGAGCGGGCTTCCGGGACGATGCTATCTTCACTCCTTTTCTCCGTTCACTCGACGATGGTGAACGTCGGTTAGTCGCCAAGAAGAGATCTTGCTGTGAGACGGTTCACGAAGACGTTTAGACAGTCTTTTTACTCTCTTGCAGCCACGGACGTTTTCTGTCTCACTGCAAAGAGAAACGGAACGGGGAACAATGTGCGAAAAGACCCGAAATAGACACCGTGTAACCAATCTCGCGAAGCGGCAGGCCCGTTCCCTCCTGCGTCCCGAGACGCGCGCTTCATCGCCTCGCATAGAACAATTGAATTATCCCCGGACCGTGGACTTGGTTCTCACACGCATGCGACACCCGCATATTCCTTTCCGTGTGTCGTCGTTCCGAATTGAGCTCTCTGTCGACATACTTTGCTTGTGCAGCCCGACTCTCCAACACTCGGTTTCCATTAACCTTAATGTTGTAATTACGTGGGAGTGTCTCGTATTCAAGTGATTTCTCTAAGTGTACGTGTCACGGAGGTGGAATTAGCACGTGAATATTGTTGTTACACGTTGAGATAAGACTTTGGTGGTGTGTAGCGTACAGCAGCGTGAATCATTGCGCGGCCACATATGCTTAGAGGTCGCCCTTTTTGTGGCAAGTTTACAAAAACAAAGCAAAGTACGCTTACATGAAGAGATTTGTATAAACTGTGAGGGATAGGTAGAGTGAGTCTTCATCGACGTGATTTGGTGGGCCTGTGACAGGAACATTCAACTCGGCAGCAATGCGTTTATTGTAAGCATTCTTGTTCCGGCTGTGTTGTGGCAGTCTCTGTTAAGTGAAAACAAAAATCTCGTGACGAGCCTCCGACTGACACCCGACGTTTTGGTACAGAATACAACTTCTTCAGGGCATCTCGAACAGGTTACCTGGGCTGGCTGAAACGCGTACGCGCAAATATTGACGGGCAGTTCTACAAAAGAACAAATGGCAAATCATATGCTCGTGTTTGTAAGCCATGGGTAAAAACAAACAACTAAAACCAAATTGATTCTCCTTTCCCAATTTTTGGAGACAAAGGTAAGGTAAAAAGGGAAACGAATGGTCACTTTACACCGTATACAAACGATACTACACGTTTGGAAAGAGTGTGTGGTATGCGCCGGGCGGTGTATCGTGCATCTTGATTTGAAGTTTGAATTTTAAATCATCGTTCAAGGCATAAGGCCGAAACCCACCTCTGGTACGGCGCATCCCCCTGCGCATCAGAGATGTCATCGAACGCTGAGAGGAATGCCCTATCTCGGTTGAACTTCGGCATTGCGTGGGTCGCCTAAATGGGATCGGGCACAATGAATGGGGCAGCGGCGGAAGTAGCCCAGATAAGCAAAAATCGCCGTTTTTGTCGTGGGATGCTGACGCGGCGTGGGCCACAGCACGGGAGTGGGCAGAAGCCCCTTGTCGACCAGGGGCCCCTGGCAGGGAACGCTGGTGTTTGCGCAACGTCCTCTGTCTACCTCGCCAGCTGGCGACCGTTGTCGCCTGATCGCCTTATTTATGCCGGCACAAGCTGGAAAATGGCGGTTTATTGCACCCTATACACGGGCACTCTCATCTCTGTTACGCGTCACGGCGCGGTGGTGGCGCGTCGGTCGCACTTCCGGTCTGGGGCTGTGGGCGGAAGGCCCCATATGAGGCGTGTATTCCTGCGTTGTTTTGAAAGGAACCTGACGAAAACATGCCTTTTCGTCAAACCGCCGCGACTGGGGCTGTACTAAAAGAGTCGAGAAAGGTTTGAAGATCAGTTTTCATGTTCTCGGTTCGTCCGAGACCGTGGATATGTGCTGTAAAAATGGTAAACCAGACGCCGCCGGACCACAATTGCTTGGGGGAAGCACTTTGGGTTGAATTCACGGATACTTGTGGTCATCAGAGTTATTTGTTTTGTTCCAACATAAACGCCGGAAAACCGTCAAGTTGTACGGCCCACCTGCGGACTACGTTCAGTGCGTCTTGAAGTTCGAACGGCCGTCTGATCGTTCGAACTGTCGTCTGCTCTTTCAAACACTTCTGCTTGTCGTCTGCTCTTTTAGACGACACCGGCCCGTAGACGAAATGTTGGCCCGGTACTTGCGATGAGAAGTAAGTGCAGGCCTCAAAAGACTTAAGTTTGAAGGTTGGTAAGCAGGCTCCACGTAAACAGTAGATACAAGGAGATGTTGATTATTGTTACCAGCGGCCATCACCGACTTGTTATGCCTGATTCACTTCGTCCGATTCTGCTTGCGATTTTCAGTATTGACGTCGACCATCTCAGCTACGGTTCACGCTTTTGCAGCCCGGAGCGACTTCGCGACTGAAAATTGCGAGCAAAATCTCATCAGTGAGTCAGGCTTTAAGGCCTGTTCGCACATGAAGCGGAGCGCCACAAGCGTAGCGCTTACCGCTCGCTGGGCGCGTGCTGACGGGAGCGTTCTACCAGCTTTGTGTCTCACTGTCAAAACTGTTGCTCATGCAGACGATAAGTAGCTGACGGCACGTAGGAGCGCTACGCTGGCGCTTCGCTGCATGTAGAACCGACTTAGCGGTACATTCTGCGGCGTCCACGCGGGAATGAATCGCGGCATGTCAGATTATTCGCGCAGGAGTTCGCGCTGTAACGAGCCTCGTTAATTTCGCTGACGCCGCTCATGTAGTCAGACATTGCCAGGAAGACGTAGAATCAACAATTCGAAAGCAATAAAGGGCAGGGGTATCACACCAACGCCGACAACATCGCATTTCAATGGTTTGTTTATGGGCGACGGCGAGCTTGTTGCCCACACCCCCACCGCGCATGCGCGGCGCCGGTGGCGTCCGCTAGGGCGCTGGTGGGCGCTCCGGTTTGTTTGTAAACATGAGTTGGCGTGCAGATTGAGCAAAGCACACGGGGTTCGTAGATCGATCGACAAGTATCCTCGAAAGTGGGCGAACATTTATGCGGTGGTGTGTCGCGATGTCTTCACTTGCATTAGGTGAGAGATGTTAGTCATGGCCGTAGATAAAGAAATAGAGAGGCTGATGAAGTTGAGTGAGCCAAATATAAATAGCATCGATGAAAGTTTTTGTTGTCCTTTTTAGGGAGCGATTGTTTTGTATGTCTTAAGTTGGCTTTCTCTATCACTCTAGACTCTAGAGAGACAATTTAGGCGTGTTTATGGGGGCTGCCACATTGAGGTTTCCGATAATGATTTCTTCTTGACTGCATAAATTATGAACACAAAAACAGGAGGAATAGATGGCATGGCACGCATGCTTGTGGCATGAGCAGGGCTATTTTGATCTTGCCTTCTATCTATCAGAAAAGGTACTGACGCCAAAAATTATAATGCTGTGATAATGGCTTTATGATACCATGTAATGGCTCTTGAATGAAAAATATGTCCATTTTTGTACCGGATTTTATGGCTATACCTTCGAATTTTTCGGGAACCCGTGGCTTATATCGAGACGCTTTGTCAACACGTATATCATAGCATCAAGTTGAGTGTGAAGCCATGTGTACAGAGCTGTGTCGGCTAGACAAACCACATGGCGTAGTCATGGCATCAGACATCTATGCACGAAACTGTTTTACGCGTCCTGCGCCCTGCGTAGTAAGCGTTCTCAGCGATGTTTTCCTAGTATTAGTCAATTTATGCCAATTTCCAGTGCAGTTGTAAGATCAGAAATTTCTGAGATTGTGTCAGAGTTAAAAGCGTGTGTGTGTGTGCGTCGTTCTTACTGTATAAAAACGTCATATTATTCACCACGTCAAGAGTTAGCTGCCTGTATGTCTAAGTTAGCCTCGTAGACACAAAAATAATGGCTTGATCTTTGAATAAATACATGGAAACTAGCGACGCCAGAGGTAGTGGGACAAGGTTAACAGTTACCAGTTCGCTTGTTTTGGGTATTACCATAATGGGTGCAGCTCTTACGCGCGTCAACAGAAAGTGAGGTCAAATGACAAACTTCACACTAACACATTTTTGAAGAAAATAAAAGGGCGAATATAGGATTTTGATTCAGTCTAACAAGAAACAAGCGACTTTAGTTGTGCGGTTTTCAGCAGCGGGTTAAATAGTGCACACTCAAGAAAGTGTGGCTATTTAAGCGCAGTCAGTTCACAACCCGGGTCGACCTTCGTGGGTGTCCGAAAAATGGCCGTTCCAGAAACAATGGGGTATCTCTTGTCGCGTGAGAGAGCCTCGGCAAAGTAAAACATCGTGAGGACGAAACTCCATTCAAAGCGTGAGAAGTGGGCTCCTCACAATGGCAGGTTATGAGCCATCCCGGGGTTGGTGCAAACCACAGAGGAACAGAATGGACTCGGCGACGACACTGCTGCGGTCTTTCACTACTTAGCTGTGCAAACAACTTTGTAATTTGGGCTGAATTATTCAAGGTAATCCTTTTAATTCCAATAAAAATTTTGGAAGAAAAAAAAACTTTTCCCACAGCACTAATACCCTAATGCAACTTTCATTAACAAATACGAAAAAAACAAACGTTCGGGACAGACGAAAAAAACACCCTGTATTAAGTTATATTTAGACGAGAACGCGCGGAGGTTGTTCAGTGTTTCGTATAGATCAATGGCTGCAGTATTTTCACATAAAATGTAAAACTATGCTAACACCGCAACAGATCTCAACAAGCATCTTATAACTTTTTGATATCAATTTTTTAAATAACCGATGCCCACTAAACTATAAAGTCCACTAGTCATTACTTGATCTTAGTCGATCCTTGGTGTCCATCTTCGTATTACGCCCACTTTTGTGTTTAAAACGCCTTCGAATGATCAGACATCGTGATGATAAGGCGCCCAAAACTATATTGCAGTGCCCGTTTAGCATCCTGCCTTAGGTGCCAGAAGTTCTGGAGAATGCCCATCCACTGAGGCAAGGTCATTACTGAGGGAGAAAAATAGAGTGACCATCCGAATAGTTCAACATTGCAAACAGAATTCGTGGAAACACCTGCACGCTGTTTACAAACAAGTACGCGTTTGCTTACACCTGGTGTGGACACTGCACGTACGCAGAAACCAGATTCGCTTGAGTGAAGCCTCTGCATGAGCCGTGCCGACAGCAGTGCCACCTCAAGGGCGTGACGTCGACGGTCGAACCCTCGTATTGGTGTAGACTCCTTGCTTCCTGTTTGACTCGCTGACGAGCGACTAACAGGTCCTTCTACTGTGCAAACTGAAAGTTGAAATACATCGCAGGTATGACAAGTTCACAGTGTTTCGTGATACGTTGGAATACGGCATAAACGTATGCAACGTTATTGGCAAAGCTTTAGCTTTGCTAATACATGACACGCAGTCGCTCCGTTTTCATGAATAGGGCGTGAACCGTTTTATTTTCTTCATTTCTTTCTCTCTCTCTCTGGCATTGAATGCGAGTTGCGTAGCTCGAGGCTGCCAGCCACGGCCGCCTTGCTCAACGGCCACGCTGTGCAGTTTCCGCCCTCCGTGTCACTCCCGAGGCACGTAGGTAATTGTTGGTCATCGCGCACGTGGGACTGCTCACGGCGCCCGTGGGCCGGTCTTCCGACCAGCTGCGTCTCGCGGGAGGACAGTTTAAATTGCAGATCCAGCCCCGTCCCGCGGCAAATGCCATTGTCCCATTGAGGCAGGTCGCCAGGGACGTTGCGTGGGTGACATTGTTCTTGGCTTGCGTCGAAAGGTTAATCGGAGGTTTAGCGAGCGCTGCTCGATACATTTAGAGGGAACCATTACAATTGATATGGTTTTACTCGTACTGTAGTACAGTGAACATCTGGCTACGTCTGTGAAGCGTAAGAAAGGCGTGATGCCATTGCATCCTTGAAGCGTCTGTCTGTCTGTGTTTTCCTTGCCAGTTACTGTTAAATGGTATATATGTTGCATGACTTAAAGGATCCTTCGAGTTGATAAAGGAGATGAACATTTCCGACTTATGTTTTCTATTGTCAACCATAAATATTCAGACGCTAGCGTATGGCAATGGTCGGCTAGGTAAGTGAACTGGCGGATGACAGAACTCGTCGCCATTACGTTGTGCCCATGTGCCGCTTTACGATGACCGAGGAAAGATGAGTTTGATGTATGTAGAGAAGAATAAAAAAAGAGAAAAGAAAACCTGGGGTAATTGTCCCGGTTGGCTTCTCTGCGCTAGGAAGAAGGATGAGGAGATTGAAGTTTTCTTGATCCCTCAATAGAGCACGCGCAATATCAAGCAATCCTATAACCACCATGTAAAGTTCGCTCTTGAGATGAAGAGGCACATATGTTGGCATCGCATAGCATGCATACACGAAATTCGCATTCCTTCGTTAAAGTGGGGCAGATCAGAACACGTGGTCAGGCACGGTTGGAACATTTTAGAGAATGGACCCTTTTCAAAAAGTCCGGGCCAACGCCTGTCCGCCGTTGCTTGATCAGATACTCTGAGCAGGCACGTAGCCAGGGGGGGAGGGGCTGGGCGCCCGCCCCCTTCCGAAATCTTCCATTTTGCTCGAACCTCCTCTCCCCCCCTCATACAGCATTTTGTCATGGGCGCCGCCCCCCCCTCGAAACAAATCCTGGCTACGTGCCTGACTCTGAGCATGTATTGGACACGAGGGCTGTTTCAGCGTTCGGCGTTAATCGGTTCGGCTCGTATTAACAACGAACGCTGTGCCAGCGTTCGGCGAGGACTCGGTTCCAATCACGCGCTTCGTGTCCAAGCAATGGCGGCCACCAATGTTGCTTGATGCACTTTTGAAAAGGGTCTATTCCAAGCAGCAGGTTCGATTTGTACATTGCAGTAGTATTATGGTTAATTGAAGGTTTATATGAGTTAACAATGAAGCCTAACACAATAGGCTTAACCTTCCAGAATTCTGTGTAATAGTAGTAACTTTTCTTGTTTTTGTTGCTGTTTCTAACGACAACATTTTGCAAACTGATTTAATCTGGAAACGTATTTTTAAGCTGCCTGTTCTGAACGACACAACCAATATTGTGGAATCTATCTACTGCTGTCTGCGGTCTACGTCGATCATGGGTAGATACGGATTTCTAAGTTGAAAGAAGACTGCGATATTAACACTCTCTGGAGCTGCGCCACGGAGGCGATCTCGAAATCCCGAAGGGCATCTACGTGCAGCACCAGCCAGAATATTATTCAGAAGTGATTTATGCGGAAAGCCCTGTAACTCAATTCGTCGCCTTTTACTTATCCTATTGTCACCCTTAAGTCCAGTAGGTATAGACGCTTTCAGGCAACATTTCATGGGCGCCGCCATCTTGACGTCACGTGACCCTGCCGCCATAGCCGACCTTCAGTTTCTCGCCGGTCCTCCGCGTTGTGTGCTGCACCGGCCGCCACCGGAGCTTTATTTTCGTGTTCTTTTACGTTGCGCGTTGAAATCGTGTGTTTTCTTTAGGTCTTTTCGATATTTCGGGCTTTCATTTAATCATTTGATATCTATATTTCCACATAGCTCTTTATGAAATGGAATCGACAGCGAATGGATCGACGATACAGGATTCGGGCTTCAGAGACCATGTAAGTTCATCCCATTCTAACGTTTTTCTCGCTGATAAAGGGCAGTCAACACCATTACGACATATGCAAATGTCAACTGACGCAATAAGGCTATCCAGTCGTGCTTCTCGCTGCATGTGTGCGCTCGTTTCCGTAAAGCCGACCCGCATGTAAGCGATTTAGCGTGCAACGAGCCGACGGCGACAACGACGAGAGTCAGCGACGAGCGACGGAGATTTTCACCGTCGCCCGTCGTGTCGCTCGGTTTTGGGCTTTGACAACGTCGCTCACCGTTTTGGTTGCTAGCCTCGTCGCATTCCATACGAGTCTGCATTGCCGCGCGACTGACTGATGACAGCGTAGCGGGTCACCGTCGCTTGTCTCGTTGCTGGCAAATCGCTTGCGTGCGGTTTATACTTAATATCGAGGCGCCTATGGTTCAATGCTGTGTGCATGGAAATTAATTGAGTATAAACCGCATGTAAGCGATTTGGCGAGCGACGAGATAAGCGACGGCGTCCCGCTTCGCTGTCGCTCGGTCAGTCGCGCGACGAGGCAAACCGCATGGAAGCGACGGAGCAAGCGACCAAGACGGTGAGCGACGTTTTCAGAAATCCCAAAACCGAGCGATGTGACGGGCGACACTGAGAAATCTCCGTCGCTCGTCGCTCGTCTTGTCGCCCCTCTAAATCGCTTACATGCGGGTCGGCTTTACGGAAACGAGCGCGAACATGCAGCGAGAAGCACGACTGCGATAGCCTTACTGCGTCAGTTGAAATTTACATATGTCGCAATAGTGTTGACTGCCCCTTATAAGCGACAAAAACGTAAGAATGAGATGAACTTACATGGTCATTGAAGCCTCATAATCTTGTATCGTCGATCCATTCGCTGTCCGATTCCATTTCATAAATAAGAAAAAACAAGAGCTATGTCGAAATATAAATATCAAACGATTAAATGAAAGTCCTAAACATAAATAAACACCTAAAGAAAATACAAGATGTCAACGCGTGAACGTAAAATAACACGAAAACGAAGCTCCTGTAGTGACCCGTGCAGCACACAACGTGGAGCAACGCCGAGAAACTGGAGGCCGGCCATGGCAGGCCTGGAAAGCGCGCGAAGGGCGCGCCGACTGGTGTCAGCTCGAGTAACTAACTCGCTGAAAGCGTCTATACGTACGGTGCTTACAAAGCTTTAGATTTTCCATTTCTAGCGTTCTAGACGTTCACAAGACCTCAAGCCCATAAGCTTTGGTTTTAGAACTATTAAAGACAAATCACAGAGCAGATTCTGATTTTGGCTCTCATTAGGGGTCCTGCAATGGCTTTTTTACTAATTTTTAATTTGCACCAAACCTGAGCGCACTGAACGTAGTAACTTAATGACACTTTTCTTTTCTCGAATTTCGATTTATTTTAGAAGTTATAGGCAAATTAAAATTACAAAAACAAGCAAAAAATAACCTCCTTCATGACGTCCTTGGTTGCTTGAGTGGCCGTGAACTAGACGAGGGGTGGTGAGCTGAGCGAGCGCTCACGGCTGCCGTACTCCGTGTCGACGGCGCGAGAGGGCGCCACTAAATCGTGTTCTGGATAGGCTGTATGTAGCGGGCAGCTAGAACGGCTCTCATTGCATTTGCTGCGCGATTAAACCCAAATTCGGCATGACACTTCATTGGCCACAAACGACAGCAAACACGGGGTAAAGATCAGTTCAGAATGGGAGCCACTTCGCGCTGCCATACCGCGAAACGGCCAAACCGCAAGACAAAGCTGCTCACCGAAGGCCTTGGGAACGCTCAGAGCCGGCCGGGTCCTTCGGTCCCTACGGCCGCAGCGCCGCCGCGTACATCCAGGATCTTTCCGTGTCGGCGCCTGATCCCACTACTCCTTTCTAGTAGGCGCCGCCTTTTCCACCGATTGGTGGCGGGTATGTCGACGGATCATTTCTTGTTTCCGTACTTTATAAACTGCATTTGTTTCTTTTCTGATCTCAAATACTGAACAAAAACTACTTTTATAAATAATTGAAACGGTTCGCGCCACTTATATTTTGTATTTCGACTAAAAAGAAGCTTTTAGCGGCTCTGACCAGTAGTAAGCCCAGGACCTAAGACGTCACATTACGCGCGCTTTCGGTACCGCGGGTCGCCCCCGTCGGTGGAGGAGGTTTCCGCGTCGTCCGGTTAAAATATGACGCACTGATATTTAGTGACTCTCTCCGTGCCCGCTGGCTTGCCCGAACCCCAAGAGACGTGGAAACCGCAAAAACGTAGACGCTTAATTATGATTGCAGGGCCCCTTAAGGCATGAAAAGCCTTATATGTTTCATCGTTCAATCGACCTTCAAAGTCCTTGAGCGAAAACACGTCGGCGACACGAAAGGTACCAAAACGTTTACGTGATCACTCAGTGGATGACTAAGCAAATTAAGATGATGACTCAGCAGATTACGAAGGATGACTCAGCACACTGAGAAGGATGACTCAGCACATTAAGAGGGATGACTCAGTGAGTAAATCATGTGTCTGTCTTTAATGCATCGGCGCTTGGGCTTTCGCCTTCAAGTCGTCTTAGGGATAACATAAGGGACCCTGTGCATTTTTCAACCCTACTTTTTGTACGGTCGAACTAATCATGCAGTTTACACTTTTCCATGCGAAGAGAGGAGTACCCGGCGTGATCGTGACATGTGAATCACTTCCATATTAGTAGTTAGAAATATTTCTTAGACTCCGATTTCTCCTTCTTTCTTTACAGTCAGTCTAATATTTCATTTTATTCCGAAAACTATTAAGCCTACACTCTCAATAAATTTCGCTTTCTTTTTTTTTTCCTGGACGTGGATGTAGTATCGAATTGCAAGGCACAAAACAACATCCCTCCGCAGTTGCGCACCTTCTCTAATTACCTGACGAGGCAAATACATCGGCTTGTTTTTGTCGGGACGTCAGCATTCTGCACCGGTTACGAGCGAACTTTGAAGCAGCGCTCACGTCCTGATTTCCTCGGCACTCTGCGTCACCCTTTCTTGGATTACGTTTTGCTCTTGTGGACGTCCTTCGTTCGAGTACGAAGCGGGCAAAGTTCTGTGGGCGTGCCATCCTTCCCTGCATATATTTGTTTTTCCCTGGCGCTGTGATTTCTTCCTCGTGTATCTGTTTACATAGTGACTGCATTTGGGTGGAGTTGGCACTCCATCGAGCGCTACGAACAGCGGTGATCTTCTTTTGATCTCAACGGCGGAGAGCTTGCGTGCAATGTGGCGTGCGTGGGTTTTCCTGTAACAAGACGTTTGGTCAAAAATAACTTTTTTTCTTTAAAAAATTTTTAGAAAATATGTAACATGCTTGGCTCTGATGTTCTTGTCTTCTCCCAGTCTTGCATTGTGTGGTTACGCAAGCCAAGATTTTTTTTTATATATTCGGATATATTGACAACGAAATGTTTCGGTGGCTGCCTCTCATGGTTCCTACCTGTGACGTCATGACCAGAATTACCGATTACGCGACAATTTCAATGATGTGGGTAAAAAGCACGGGGGAAGCTTGTAGTCACCACAACCTTAAACCAACACAATGAAAGTCGACACTCCGACATTTCTCTTATTTCCATTAATGACAGTAGAATTGGTCCTACTCAATGCGTCATGGTGAGTGTTTGACGGATCGTGGAAAAACCGATCACAGCGACGCTGTGATCAGTTTCGAAAATGCACGTCATCCAGTCGCTGCTGCGCCTTTTATCCGAGACAGCCATTGTTTGGTCACGTACTCTGAGCATGTATTGTGGACTCGATGACTCCGTCAGAGTTTGGCGTGAACTCGCCACTCTGCTTGTGTTTAGTGAGAGTGCTGAGTCATCGTTCGCCGAGGACTCGGATCGGATCACGCACTTTGTGCCCAAGAGCCCAAGAAATGGCGACCGCCAATGTTGCTTGCTGTGGTTTTGAAAAGGGTCTGTTATCGGTGACAGGTTAAGAATTCAATAAAAACTCCGCCTCCAGCGCGCGCTTGTTAATTTCCACCAGGCTCTGGCCACGCGTGCGGCGAGAATTGTTATAAAGGCAGTAAGTTCGTGCTAGAGGAGGAGCATGTACTGCATTCTTAACCTGTTACCGCCTATTGCCGACGTGCGCGATCGAAAGCGTCGCTGTGGCCGGCCTTCCACGATTGGCCGAAAGCTGAATACGACATTAGCAAAGAATTTCTGCAGCGACAGAAATAAGAGTAATGTAAGAACTTCATTTTTGACGATATTGGCAGTGTTGGTTCCAGAGCGGAATAATTTCAAGCTTCCACCATGCTGACTACAAACACCATCAAAATCGTTGTTCGCAAGATAATGACGCCACGAGAGGGAACCATAGGAAGTCTCCACCAAAACATCTCGCCCGCTAATAGAGGCGTGATGGCGGGCGTCTGGCTACGTGTAATCGCCGGCCATTGCTGGCAAAAACATGGGGGCGAGAGCGTGACTCTGCAGGATGATCTGTGTGTGCACTGAGCACTCGCTCATAGAAAGTGCCTCCGAAAGTCGCGCGCCCCTGCCTTTGCCAGCACTGAAGCCAACTGTGAAGCTGTGGTTTAATCAAGCTTCAGAGAGAAAAAAAACAAAAACATAACGTCGATCAAAACCGTCTTTTCTGTCCCGCTCTGACGGAGCAGCTAAGCGTTTCACCAAGTGGACTCGTATTTATTTTTCCTTCGAGCGGTTTTCTATTTTTTCGTTCCGCCCACAGGGAAGTGGCGAATGACGCATGACTGCACATTGCGATCAGGAGACGGGAAAGCCGCGGCCGCTGCTTCCTGGCCCAAAGCACTCGCGCAACCAACTTCCGATGGCTTCACGCGCTGTTTAACTGTAGCCTCATGCGGAAACATGTGAGCTATTGGGCATTGGGCGCGCAATATTTGAGTCGTTGTCCGAATGTACGCATTTTACTTTGATTTCTGACTAAAGAATGTTAGGGCAGTTCACAAGATAAGTAGTTAAGCCACCCAGAAATCCAGTCAGAGTGCGAAAAACCAGAAATTCGAGAAATTCAGTGAGAGGGACTCAATGTAAACACTGTCAATACATGGAGCAGGGGTGGATTTACAGGTCAGTTCTGAAGGGGGAGAGGGGGCAGTATGAGTAGAGATTACGTTGCGGGTGTAACGTTGCTCAGATTGATTCTGTTGATCTAACATTTGCAATGTCACAAAGAACACAGAATACTAAACATTTCTTCCTACAAAAAGATTGCGTATGTTGGAGACTTAGGATGAATGGTCGCCCCCCCCCCTTTCTCCTTCCCCACTTAAATCCGCCCATGCCATAAATGATTTTTTCCATCATGTTCATTTTTTTTCAATATTCATTGTTTTGAAATACTCCTTGTATGATAATTTTATTTCTTTTCACATGTGAAGTTCGAAAGTTAAAATTATCAAACATCCTTAGATGTTTCGTGAATGCGTGTTAACCACACATAGGTGTCAAAATATATATATATATATATATTCCTTATATATATAACCAAAGAAACCTATATGTTACATTTCTATGCTTACTTATGCAGGGCGAGTCAAAGGGATCGACGGTTGTTTGAATGGATGGCATGAATCGGTTTCTGGTCGTATCGAGCTAAGATCTTTCACAGAGATGGCCAAGGAACGTGCATTAAAGGTATAAATATTTCACTGAACAAACTTGCTCTGAGTAAAAGGTTAGAAATTATGAAGTTTAAATCCCTACCTACGGCGGCCGAGGCTAAACAAAGGCGTCTGTTTGGCGCATAGCCGATAGATGTCGGCGGTTCGCGTCGACACGTGAGGGTCGGCAGTGCGGCTTCGATGCTGACACCGCTGTTGTCCGTGGCTTGTTTTGGTGGTCCTCTCCACAACGAGGCACGCTTCACCCAGCGCAGAGTTGTAGGGGAGCCCGGAGGCCGCCACCGAAACTCCGCCCGAAAACATCCGCAGACGTTTCCCCGTAACAGAGAACAACCTTCGCTCACCCCTTGGGAGCTAAGCGCACCATGAAGATGCCTGACTCCCCGGCCTTTACCCTTTTCGGTATGCTATTTAGTATCGCGAAATTCATAATAGTTATTGCGAAATCGGCAAATGAAAATGATGCAAAAATCAACATTCAAATATACCCGCACTTTTCAGTGCCGTGACGTCAGTGGAAGGCAGGCTTGCCAGTCGAGCAAGCAGTCTAAAAAATAGAATATGCCAATCATTTGTTCCGTGCAGGTGCGGGGGTATTGGAGCGAGCTTCCAAAGCATTCATTTGACACCATGAAACGGCTTCCAATCAGTTGGGAACAAATTCTACAGTCCTAAGAGTGAACCCATGCCTTCCACTGACGTCACTTTTTCGTTGTTGCCAGTAGAGATTTTCAGTTTGAAAAACACGGTGAGGACCAAAATTGTAAATTCAATAACTTCGCGAAAAAATAATATTTTGACCTAATATTTGGGATTCTATTTTAGCGTTAAGCCCCAATACAGAACGGGTGAAAGTTGCACACAAGAAAAGAGACGCGGTAACAACCAGAGTGTGCATGATAATGTGGATGCTTGGGCAAGTTGGTAACTCATGCTTGGATGGAACAGCGCGGATGAACAGTCACACTCACATGCACACCAGAAGCAAACAGACTCGCAGCGTTGAAGATTTGAGGAAGAAGAAATATAGAACTGAGTTGAAAGTCAGCGCTGCGAGTCTGTTTGCTTCTGGTGTGCATGTGAGTGTGACTGTTCATCCGCGCTGTTCCATCCAAGCAGAGTGTGCAAAACAGACTGCGACATGTAGTCGAAAAAATGGATGAAAAAAAAAGTAGACAACACATATGTTTCGTTGTTCTTGTGTTACTTTCGTTTTGTATGTTTTATTGGTAGAATTGGTAAAATTCGTGCAGAAAAAACCCTTCATTTTTAACTTTAGCAACGTCGTCTGATATGGCCCAACTCCGGGCACCCATGAGCCGTGTTACCGTCTGCAACCCTGGCAGGGCTCAAGCGTACCAACGGTGGAGAGCCTAGGCCTAGATTGTAGAGAGGTTCCATCTTAAAGGGATACTTCAACGAAATTTGAAATATACCCGTCGTGTTCAAAAATAGGTTGAATATGATCCATAATATCCGTAAATGGCAATCGCACGTTTGTATTTTGAGCCTGGTGGCTGTTATTTTCGTTTCAAACGGCCCAGTCTGGCAAGCGCTCGGAGAACAGCCAGCAGAGAGCATGTAACATCCAATGCAATCGTGACGTAGTTTGTCTCGGGACGAGCAAAGCTACGGCGAGGCTGACGTCGAGAGGATAGCCTAGCCGTTCCAGCCACCGAATTTTGAGTGACGGGTTAATCTTCTATAATCTTGTAGGGGGACAATAGCGAGTTCTGGGACACACAAAAGGTATTCTCGGGAAGAGGGGAGTTCCTCCTTCCCCTCTTCTCTCGTCATGGCCGGAGGCGAGACAGTTACCGTCACTAGCTGTCAAGGTTCCTAGACGGGCATTACAAACGATGCGTTAGCGACATCCACGAGTTTTAAAAGTCCTTTTCGTGACTTTTTTTAACAAGATATTGGTGTGTTCGATGTGATACTGCTCCTCTGAACAGATATAGATTAAAAAATGAGCGCCGAAATTTCGTTGTAGTATCCCGTTAAACCATGAGGAGCATTTGCAATCTACGGGCGGACGCCTCAGGTGGAGATTGGTTGCAAGTTCGCACGCGCTGCATTTTCTCGTGACAAGGTGGCACGCAAGCAGAAAGCCGGAGGCTCTTGCAGACAACCAATGCGTTCGTCAGCTCCGCGCAGCTCGTATTGCGCAAACGCGACCCATACACCACGTGACCCCTAATCGGGCAGTTGGAAACTCTGTAATGTTTGCTGTCTAACCACTTGCGATTTTACGGGCCGCCACCTGTCGGCTGTTGCTCCAATGAGACACCTTTCTTTAGAAAACGGCCGCCTTAGGAATTTCACGTTTTTGTTTCTATCTTTTTGCACAGGTAAGATTGTTCAGTGAAAGTTTTCTACGCTTAATGCATGCTCTTCGACCACTTCTCTAAAAGAATTCGCTCAATACCTTTACAAACTAATTTGTACGGTCCCTTCAAACAGCCATCAATCCCTTTGATCCAGTTCGTAGAACACATCTCGAACTGGAAACAAACACACTTTTAAGTTTTTTTTTTTGTTTTTTGTTTTGTGAACCATTTATCTATCCAGTCGAGTCTGATACAAACCGAAAAATATCTTAAATAATTCTCTGCATTCTTTGCAAAAAAGAAAAGTAAAAAAGTCAAAATGTGCGAGTTATTTTCATTTTTGATTATATCTCTGCCTGAAAGGTTAAATTTTTTAATCTTCGAAAATAAAACACCATTTTAAAAGAAAGATAAAAAGCTCATTCTTGCTTAATAAAAAGGGCTAGAAAGAGGTGATACATGTAACCTGCTTCTCTCAATTCAAATGAGCTTATTATGATAAAGATGGACTGTACACACAGACGGCAACATAAACTCGGAAGATTCGTACATTCGCTTAGCAATAGTAGCGGTGCACTGCTACACTTGCTACACGTGTCTCAACACATATTTCCCTTCGCAACTACGAAATGTTACCATACTTTGTACCTGGGCATTTTGTCCCCGTAAGTGTATCTATAATAATGAGAAGAAAAAAACGCACGTGGTTTATCTCTGGTCATTAAAACAGTTATCTATCCTCGTATTCACCTCAGGAAGAGTAGTGAAAAAGTCCGGCTTCTCGTGGAACGTTACTAATTTCCCCATTATGCGTCCAGAAAGGTATGTGGCTGTATCTTAGATTCGCCTCATGTTATATTATCAAGACGTACAGATTTCGAACACCAAAGGCATCGTTTCTTTCTTCGACATCTCATGTCGAAGAAAGCAGCTCATGAATAATGTGCACAATTTCCTTCTTTTCTTCTTGTGATAACTAGTATAAGTTCAAGAGATAGTTTGGTCGAAGCTTTCTTTGCGACAGGGACCGACGTTTCAAATGATTACATCCTTCAGCACGACGTGCTATTGCTCATTTTCGCTACAAGAATAAATGCCGAGCCTAAGCAGCTTCGTTCTTACGCTAAGGAATAGCAAGCTCCGTATATTATGCACGCACATACCCCATAAGAAAACTAAAAACAGTGTAAAGCAACACTCTAAAAAAAAAAATTCGGCTGTTACCTTTTTGATAGAAGCCCCAATCTAGTGGTTGCGTGCTATAAGCTTTCGCAGAGCTCTCCCTCCTTACAGAAGCGGTGGTCTTTTTATCGGAATGTGGAATGCCGGCCACCGACCTTCTTTCTCCGAGTCGGCTGCATTTCAGGAGTGCAATTGCAAACGTGTCCTGACATGCGTCCAGGGGAAGTCCGGGGTGCAATCATGAAATAATAATATAGAATAAAAAAACATAGTTTCTTTTCTTTTTTTAGGTTGTTTGGTAGCGAGAAAAGCTTCATAAATCTCACTGTAGAGTTCCCCTGAAATTTGAACATCGTATCCTGCTGCCTTGTTTGCGTCCAGTCGTTTCTCTGCCTGTTGCCACGAGGGGCTAAAGGACGGTTAGTACAGTTCCAAACGTAAGTTATCGCATTTTGTTTATGTAATTATAATTCACCTCCTGACAGCTATCTTGAATAAGTGTTTCTAGACATGGCACTGCGCCAAACAATTTATTTGCACGAGATCCCAAGAAAGGTATACGATGAATATTCATCCTGCCATTGGAGAATACATCTGCTCGACCCTGTAATGTTTTTACCGAAAATGTTTGATTTTCAAATTAAGTGCATCATAAATACATTTTTAAAAAGGGGGGGAAAAGAAAAGGGAAAAAAAAACGTTTCGGTCGATCGCCTTACTTACAGCGCCTGGCTGTTGAACTTGAAAAGACTGGAGGTCTTTTCAGCTCATAAGTGTCACTAAACTTTGGAGGAAGGGAAAGTATTTTTTTAGTAACTCTTGCACATTGTGGTTGTAATGAGCCTGCAAATATGCAGCTGCTCGAGTCATGGATCTCCGCCGTAAATATCATTACGATGGCATTCCTTGTCAGGTCTCAGAGTAAAGTACTAGAAATCGAGAGTAATTTTTGTTCATTTTGGGGAGTCGTACATCGTAATTGGTTAGGCTAATAATTACTTTCGTTGAAACGTTATACGAATCTCTTAACATGGTAGGCTATTGTTGTCGCCAGGCTGGCGATTTGAAGATATTTTCGTCTTGGCGACAAAAACCTAAACTCGGAACTGTAGCAATTTTCTTCCATAATTTATATTTAATTTTCGTATTCCATATACCCTTTCTCTCAGGTGTTGCGCAGCATTTGTCTACATTTAGTAACTCAATAGGCGACCGTCACATGTTACACGATGCACCTGGCGTTCCGGCTTCCGTCAGCCGCGTTACGCGAAAACCCTCGGAACCAGCGCAATCCAGCATGGAATCTGCCCACTCTCGTAACCACTCTAACGCAATGGCGCGGGGCACTCCAGCTGGCTTCGATTGATGTTTCCCGACTCGCGGCACGCCTCTATACGCGCAGAGTATACACCGGTAACCTCTCTCAGGGTTAGCTAGATGATGGAAGAAAACAAATATGGACTCGGCAATTCACTTTCAGGGACGCCCCCTTAGTATCGCCATCTCACGCGATAAGCTACCGTACTCCGTGTTACTTTATGACGGACCACGGAAGATGCTACGAGCCATCGGAACCAATCTAAAGCCGTGTGAATGTCACGTGACATTCTAGTGGTTGCGCAGCGAATCGCGAGGCCGGTGACCACGTGATGCGTTCATGAAGATGGATTGGCTCCGATGGCTCGCAGGGTCCGCGCTGCGATCCATCGTTAGGTGACGCGTGGTCTAGCTCCAATTGCGTTGGGACACACGCGTCTGCGTGGCGGCGCGTGTTTGACGCTGCAGCGGCGCGGCTAATGGTTGCGCCACGCCCTCGACTGTTTTGGCCCGGCATCCGGCGATTGGTGTTAGGCTGTTAGCTGCCTTCGGACTTTTTTGGCTGGCGGGAGAGAGCGGTGTCGCCAGCGAGCGCTTTACAACAACGACGCCCCGTTGTTTGATCGGCCGTGAGTATAGCTGCGCTCCGAGCGAGCCAAACGAATCAATTAATCGATCGGCAATTCCGAGACTCGCTCGCTTATTCGAGGTAAAGTGAGCACAATAAAGGGAATTATTGGGGTCGTTTTTTATGTGTATCTATAAATTCAGTGGAACTTCCGGCGTGCTAAATAGTCGTGACCGGCCGTGCCAGAGGAGCTTTCGGTTCGTGAGGTCGTCGTGTTTGTAAGGCGTCTCGCTGGCTTGTTGGGCTTGGTGCCAACTTAGGAATGAAAGGATGGAATGGCTCAAATTCCAGCGGAGGCGCCTTTTACATTGACGATAATTTTTAACGCGATAGCGTTATGAAGGTCATGTCGCAGAAAAGCCGGCGTCGGTGGCGTGACGAGAAAATCGCGGACGCGAAAATCCTGATTGGTTGGTAGGGTCATGACGTCACAGCCACCGACCTCGAATTTCGAACAACCCACAACGGTCACGTGAAACGTGACGTCATGCGTGAATGGAAAGTGATGAACAAACACGACTTGTAATGGTAGTTAAAGGTCGCCACAGGTGTCAAATGATTTCAATTTATAAAGTAATTCATTTGCCTTAAGAAGAATGTGAGGCGGAATAAGCCAATATATTGAGAACTCAAGGAATGTTCCCATACGTAGTTAGATATAAAACGGGGTCGAAGAATGGGGTTGCTGGTGATGACAATAACCAATAATAGGGCGAAAGAAACCGCGTTACGACAGGCAGTTTTCTCTCGCTCTTTCTGTCATCTTGGTGTGCGCGTCGAGGGGCCGCTTCCTGACGAGCGCTTCTCTCTGCCCCGGAGCAGCGGCCTTTCTAGAAGCGGGCCGCGGGCTGGGCTTCATTGGAAGGACGACGGAAAGCCACGGGCCGGGGTTCGGAGAGCCCCGATCTAGATAACAGCCACTTTGATACGCACCAGTACGGACGTAACACGTTCCAACCTGCACACACTGGAGAGAGAGCGACCTCCTGCGGAAAGACAGTGCGTCCAAAAAATTTCAACTGGCGTGCGGATAATTTTTCTATCACCCTCGCGCATTTTGTCGCTGCTTTGAGATGAACAATATCTTACTTGACCCTTATACACAACAAAATTAATGAACGGCGTCAAATCTATTTATTTGTTCTCTCAATTCTGCTACAGATTGCATAATACAATCGGTGTGAAGCCTATCTGCATTGTTTAGTACACTGAAGTTACTGATGTTACTGATTGCTTAAAATAATTTGTTGGACGACGCTTCCCCGTTTACGTGCTTTCGGAATGGTTGCGGTGCCGACATAAGGCCTGTAATGAAAAGTCTTTAAGTAACCGTAATTAGTTTATTTTTTTCTACCGCACTTCGTTCTATAGTCCGTAACCGACGAATAGTCCGTAAAATCAAACGTTATCTCAAAATCTGTTTTCTTGGATAGTATGCACTCTGTGCATAGTCCTCACCTGGTGCATATTTGCATGTCTTGCAAATAAAAACAAAATTACATACAGAATGGCTTGAAATAATCAAACTTTTATAAAACACACAAAAGCTTATCATACGAAAATCAACACATAAAAAATTTGTCCGTGTCGTCATAATAAATTATGTTCAAAAACCAAATTATTGTATAGTCTGCACCTGTAGGTAGTCGGCACCGCGTAAAAATTTAATTTTTAAGCAACCATAGACCACACCCGCTGCATTCATTATTTATCGAGCTACGGTGGAATTTCGGTAATTTTAATTGAAACTCGCATTTTTTGAGTACGTTCAGTTACCGGTAGTTGTTCAAATTGTGTTGACGACTGCCAAATGTGACATCGATGGTGATACAAAATGTATACGCTCAAGTTGTCACCACCTCCAACATTCTCGTGAGCAGATCAATCCAAGCTATTTATCGTGTCGTTCAGATCTATCGAAGCTACGCCAATATCTTTTCTGCGTTGGCAAAGGAGCTGTTGTTGAGAAACCGCAACTTCTGTCCTAACGTGGTTAAATAAAGAAAGGAAATAGTAGAATATGTTTCTTATTTTTGTAAGATAGTAAGAAACTGAATATACACCGAATGTACTAGCGTGGGCACTGTTAGCTATAACACGGCAGCGGCGGAAGTTCTGTACCCCTAGCGCCCCATAGCAGGTGCCGTCCGAAACTCCGCGCATACGCCGTGTGGCGGACTCGCTCTTCCCGTTTGCGAGCACACCCTCGCTTTGTCGTCTGCTAGGCACAGAGCAGGCGATGCCACAGCGCTGCTCGTTTGGTACCCTCGCCATAGCGAACTG